>CAJFCO010000122.1:634698-673005 GCA_904066015.1 Synergus gifuensis
ACAAAAACAGACTCCCTCCTTGGGTCCAAATCCTCTGTTTTTATAAGACCTTTGGCAATAAATCTTCCAATTTAAAGATGGCCGCTATACATGGTTGAAGGGTAGTTGGGCCTGTTCGTACTTCGACGAAAATAGATTTCAATAGAACAATTTATGATTTCTGTGAAATCATAGCGAGGAAACTGGTTGTATGACTCAGAATATTTAAGAGTATGGGGTGCACGTGTTTCCCTGGTTACATTTGATAATTTAGTGTTTTCCTTGTTGTCACCCTTCGTTTGAAGATTTGTATTAGAAGCGTGGGTAGAGACTGTACAAGGGTTTTTCTCATAGGTAAAAATGCAGGTGTTCGCTTTAAACGTAGTGACCCAAATTTTATAGATTTCCTTAGAAATCTATTTTAGAACATACAGATTCTTTCGTTATTCGGAGATGACCAATAATTTTAGTCTTCATCTATCGTTGACAATTATTGCCTTATAAATTTAAGTTTTTGTAGGTGTTTGACATTTAAGGTTCATTTTTAGAAAAGAGGATCGTTTTCTTTAGAAGAAAAGGATTCGGATGCGTAGTTTTGGTTTTACGACTTACATAAATAATGTTTTCTATTTCATAGAAAATTCGTAGGATGAAATCTTTATGATTACATGAATTTAGCGGATAAGAAATTGTAAGTTATGTGAGATGACAAAACGAGAGTTTTTGAAGGGGTGGCCTTTCCTATAGGTTGTCCTTTGTTTGAGATTACATTTATGTTTTTAGAAAAAGATATAATAAACAAATAGTGATGTAAATGTTAATTGCCAGCTAAGTTATACGGATTACAATTGCTGGTCTTTTAAGAATTAGGTATAAAATAATAATGAGTAATTAGTATTACGTCGCGGGACGTGACAATACAATTAATACCGGTTTTTTATAATAGGACTTCTGTTCTCAGAGAATTAAATAGTTTAATAATCAAAAAGCGTTATTATAAATAGTACAAATAGTAAAAATAGGAGATGAGTGAAAAATTGTTGAAATTTACAAGACTTCAATTAACTTGAATTCATGAAATATTCACATAAAAGCAGAAGACTCTAGTAATGATAGTTTATTCTAATGATTCCCTTGTTCAGAAGATAATAGGAAGTGATATTAGTAAGATTAGTGATACCGTGAACAGGATACTGTGTAATGCTGACAAGCGTATCTCCATATCGACCAATTGGATTCGCTGAATTGAGGGAAGATTAGCATAGAAATGTATATTTCTAATCGTTGATTCAATATCTGGATTATTGTATTTTCATTTGCATACAGATAATAACTTTCGCTAATATTATTAAGATTGTAGTTCGATATCGAACAGCAAAGAAAAATCTCTCAGTTCGATTATAATTAGTAGAAAAGTTTAAATTACGTATTTTGTGAAAAATGCTTCTCTTTTGGAATAGAAGAATTGTTATTAATAATATACAATCTGCACAATATGTATTGTTGTAAAAGGTGTTGTCTCTGAGAGGAACTGACCACTTGCAAACATCACGTAATCCAAATTCCAATTTTAAGCGCTCTCGATCAGTGCAAGCTCAAGGGTTGAGCTTGCAAGCTATGCTTGCACCTAAATTTTTAGTTTCGCGATCCATTAGTTCTTAATTAGAATTCGCTGCAAGTCTGAAATATAACGACATTATAATACTGGTAATCAACAGCTTTAAGGATGGAATTTAAAAATTTTTGTTATAGAGATTGGGTTGAACTTTCAGACGTCTAGTCTGACGAATTTTTTTTTATTTTATTTTTTTTTAACATTTACTGGATTAAGAATATCAAAAAGGAGTTCTCAAAACGATTTTATTTTATTTTTATTTACTAGCAGAAATTTACCTGGCGTTGCTCGGGATTTTAAGAGATTTCAAGGGATTTTAAAAGTATTTGAAGGGATTTCAGACATTTTTATCGATTTCACTAGATTTGAAGAAGTTTCAAGGGTTTATAGGGAATTTTAATAAATTTCAAAAGAAATCAAAAGATTTTCAACAGATTTCAAGCCATTTAAAATTATTTTAAGGAAGTACAAGGAATTTAAGTAGATTTCAAGTTTCAGGTAATCTTATCTTATCTTATTCTTAATCCACTGGATTGTGAGATATTTTTAACGATTTCAAGATATTTTAAACAATTTTAAAGATTTAGTAGGGATTTAAGAGGATTTGCAATATTTTAAGGATTTAAAAAGAATCGAAAATATTTCAAGGGATTTACCCTTTTCTAGTTATTTAAAATGTTTATAAAAAGGTTACAAATAGAAGATTAAAAATTTAATAGAAAATTTAATTTAAGAAGTTCGAAAACAGTTTCAAAATATCTTTCAAAAATCTCTCAAAATTTCAGGAAAAAGCCGTCTTTTAACAATAATTATAAAATATCTTGAAAACCCCTTAAAATTTTCGAATTATCTTAAACTTTTTTTAAATCTTGTGAAATCTCTGAAAAATCCTTTTGATAATTATTTTATCCCTTGAAATTCTTCAAATCACTATAAATCTCGTAAATCTCTCTTATAATTTTTCAAATCTTATGAAATCTCTTGAAATCCCTTTAAAATCTATGAAATCTCTTAAAATCCCGAGCAAAGCCGGAAAAATTTCTGCTAGTAAAATAAATACAAATTTTAGGTTTTGGGAACTTTGAAAATTTTTTACTGTTGATATTTTTATTCCAATAAATCTAAAAAAAAGTCGTCAGACTAGACTTCTGAAACATCAACCAAATGTTACAGAGCTATTTTTTTATAGAGCTAAATTAGGGACAGAATAATGCTATTTGTTTGTAATTTAATTGCAAAGTTTTAAGAAGACGTTTGTCCATTCAGTTTATTTTGATTATTAGAATTGGAAATTCTGTAGTGTTTAATATTATTTATTTAATATAATTTATTCGAATCTATTATTCTTGGGTTGAATTGACCTTGCCCGAGTTAATTAAATTCGAAAGTGTTTATAAACACTTTCGGACGAGTTTTGTTACTCAAAGTAATAAAATTTTATTACTCTATTATTGATTTTCATACCTGCCCTTATCTTTTTCCCACGCGGTCATTGTTATTGTTTCACAAGGTCTGTTTTGTATATTAGACATTATAATAATATGAGTTTCAGTTCAGTTTTGACTCTCGAGTAGAGAAGTCGTATAAATTCGTACCGCGCTCGCAATTCTTTCTAACTTCAAAAGTAATTAGAAGTAATTATTAATTAGTTGTAATTATATTCCTAAGTGGTTTAACTTAAGTGATTGTTTACAGAAAAAGGATTAATTGTGCTATCTTCTGTGATGTTCTTCCGACTCGATCGTCTTCTGGTAATATTTTTAAATAATTTTAATTTTAATTTTAATTTTTTCATTTTAATAATTTTAAATAATTTAAATGGATTTCAAAGAGAAGTCATTTGAAATCTCTTTAAAACCCAGTAAAATTCGTGAATTAGATTAAATTCTTTTGTATAAATTCAGTTAAACAAAAAAAAAATAATTTACAGAAGTAGTTTCAAGAAATAAAGTTGTAGATTAGTAAAATGGAATTTATATATATTTTTATTTTTTAAATATATATTTTACTAAAATACCTACCAAGTGCGTTTGACAGAATGACAGTTTAAGATTATTTGCAGGCAGCATTCCGTAAGTCCGATTCTACCACGAATCGTCTGCAGGAATGAAACGACATAACACGAGAAAATGCATATCGTTTCGCAAACTCAGGTGTCTGAATTCCACACCACCTCATGTGGCTTTGACATCAAAGAAAATAACTTTCAGAATAAGCAAAATTTGCCAAGTAGCTTGAAAGAATGGTTTTCTTCTTTATTTTTAAAAGTAAATATAATTTAACAATTATTTTAAAAATAATTTCTATCGCTGTTTTTAAATTCTCTCTTCTTAAATTTATTATAATATGCAATTGTTTTTTGAATGGACTATATGAAAATGAAGTGTGTGTTAGCTTGTTTCAAAACTCGATTGTATTACTTGCAAACTGTTTAATTTCCGCCAGTTATTCATTAACTAGTTATCAACTCGTTATTACGGGCTAGTGGATTATATTCGCATATGCCACTTGCATAGGAAATGCATGACAGGTGAAAATGAACATAAATTTAAATTATAGATAACAATACTTATATATATCGAATATAAAACAAGTGTAACTATAAACTGAAATAATGTTTTCTGCATTGTCTCTGTTAATTGGGTTGAAGTTTCAGACGTCTAGTCCTACGACAATTTTTATTTTATTTTTTTTTGTTGCATTTTTTTTTATTAATAATATCAAAAAGGTTGCCAAAATCATTTTATTTTTATTTATTTATTAGTAGAAATTTACCTGGTGTTGTTACCCGGGTTATTAAAAAATTTCAAGGGATTTTGTAGAGATTTTAAGTCATTTTTCATTTTAGGGAATTTCAGATTTTTAAAAGAATTCAAAACAGCTTAAGGATTTTCAAGAGTTTTCAATTTCAAGAGATTTCAAGAGATTTTTATTAAAGTTTGAAAGAGTTATCAAAAGAGATAACTGAAAGAGATAAAAAGAGATTCCAGAGATTTTAGTGATAAGTGATTGTAAGGAATTTCATTGGATTTCAAAAGATTTCAAAAAATTTTAAGTGATTTTAAGAAATTTTAAGGAATTTATTCTAAAATGGAGTAAATCAAGTGAAATCTCTTAAAATCCCTTAACATTACTTGAAATTTTTTAAAAACTTTTAAATCTTCTGTAAATGTCTTAAAATTGTTTAAAATATATAAAAATTCTTTGAAGTTCATTAAAATCTCTTGAAATATCTTTAAATCTCTTTAAATTCCTTAAAATCTGTTAAAATCAGTTAAAATGTTTTAAATCTCTTAGTATTCCTTGAAATTCCTTAGAATTACTATAAATCTCTTGAAATCCTTTTATAATTTTTGAAACCTTTTAAAATCTCTTGAAATTCCTTAAAATTATTTCAAATCTTTTGCAAATTCCTCTAAATTCTCTAAAATTACTCCTAATAGAAAAATAAAAATTTTTGGTTTTGGGAACAGTGTGGAAACTTTTTTTTGTAATTACATATTTCGATAAATGTAAAAAAAATTATTGGGTTGAAGTTTCAGACGTGTAGTCTGACGATTTTTTATTTTTACATTCATTGAATAAAAATATTTTTAAAAATGTATCCAAAGTTTCTAAAACCCATAATTTTTTTATTTATTTACTGGCAGAAATTTACCCAGCGTTGTAAAGGATTTTAAGAGATTCCTTCGAATTTAAAGGAATTTTAAAGAGATTTTAAATGATTACAAAAGATTTTAAATGATTTTAAGAACTTTTGCAGGATTTAAAGGATTTTTTAAAATTAGAATTTCCAGAAATACTTAGAAATCTGAGATTTCATGTGATTTTAAGTAATTTGATGGAATTTAATAATTTTTTATTGGACATTAAGTAACTTTAAAAACTTTAAGAGCTTTCAATGGATTTCAGGATATTTCAAGATATTTCGAAAGATTTTAGTGAAATGTGGAAATATTTTAAACGATTTTCAGACATTTACAGAAGATTTTAAAGATTTTAAATAATTTCAAAATATTTTAAGAGATTTCATTTGATTTCGTCTAAATTAGAATCAATTCCTTGAAAATTAAAATCAGTTGAAATTTCTCGAAATCTCTCAAAACCCCTTGAAATTCATCAGTCACTTAAAATCTGATGAAATCCTTTAAAATTTCTTTATCATTTAAAATCTTTTAAAATCCAGGACAACTCCGGTTAAACTTCTACTAATAAATAAATAAAAATAAAAAATGTTTTTTGGAACTCTTTGATATTCTTAATCTAATAAATATTATATAAAAAATAAAAAAATAGGATTAGAAGACACACATGATTTAAATTAAATCACCATAAGTTTAATGATAGAAAATTTGATATATTTACTTTACAAATAAAGTTTGCTTATTGAAACATTTAAATTGAAAGGATTCCAAGCTTAAGTTTTCGAACTTTACTGGATCGTACTTTTGTTCACTGTCTTTCGATAAATTAGAAACCGAAAAAAAAGAAAAACGATGTCTACACGTACTTGGTGGGTCTAGCCATAACTAAGAAGCTTCAATTAACCTCAGGAAGTTTCTTCCAGGTAGCCGCGATTCAATTAGCGCGAAGCTCTTTACCTCTTGGGAATCTTGTGGTGAAGCTGGTAAAGTGAACCTCATGTGAAGGAAGAAGAACGAGAAGATGAACGCAGAAGAGGTGGAGTTGCAGGTAAAAATAGAAAAAAAAAAGAAAGAAACAAAAAAATTGTATAAAGAACGAAAGAGGAAACCCGGAAGTTTACCCGGAACTCACAAGAACTGAAGTTGCACGTGTACGTGTTTGGCCTGAGGGTTTAGTTTTGGTGGTTCTATAAGATGTCATAATAAACAAAGTTCTTCTGCATAAAATAAAAACAATAGATAATCCTATCTTGAAAAAGTGGTGTAACGAAATGTCTTGAAAATCTCGTATCTTTTGAAATTTATGTTAAAATTCTCGAAAATCTCTTAAAATCAATAGAAATTTCATCAAATTCCATGAAATCCTTAAAAATTTTACGAAAACCTTCGAAATCCTTGTCAATTCTACAAAAATTTTTAAAAATCATAAAAATCTTTTGAAATTTCTCAATAAAAATCCCTTACAAGTTTTAAAATTCTTTAAATCCCATAAAATATTTTAAAAGTCATAAAAATCCCTGCAAATCCGACTAAAATCTTATCAAAGTCATGAAAATCTCTTAAAATTCCTAGAAACTTCTTGAAACTCTTTAAAATTCTACAATAACATTTCAAATCCATTAAACGTATTAGAGATCTCGTCAAAATCCATGAAATCCTTAAAAATTCTATAAAACCTTTCAAAAATCAGAAAAGTCTCTTGAAATCCTCTACAATTATTATAAATTTCATAAAATTTAATAAAATCCTTAGAAATGCAATAGTCTTTTAAAAATCATTAAAACCTCTTGAATTCTCTTAAGATTTCTATAAATTCAAATAATGATAAAATTTTAAATCCCTTAAAATTATCAGAAACCTTTTTAAATTTCTTAAAATTTCCAGAAACTTCTTTAAATTCTTTCAAATTCTATAATAAATTTCTTGAAAGCCTTTAAAAAATGTACAGCCTTTGAAATCCTTTGAAATTCTACTAAATCTTTTAAAAATCGTAAAAATCTTTTGAAATCTCTCAATAAATTCTCTGACAAACTTTAAAATCTCTTAAAATTCCCAGAAAATTATTGAAATTTTACTGTAACATTTACAATTCCTTTATATCTTTAAAATCCGTTAAAACTATTAGAAATCTGACCAGATTCCATGAAATCCTTTCAAATTTTCACAAAATCTTTTAAAGATCAGAAAAGTCTCTTGAAATCATTTAAAATTATTAGAAATCCCATAAAATTCCATAAAATTCCTCGCAATTCCTAGAAATCTTTTAAAATATCTTAAAATTCCTTGGAATTCTAGAGTAACATTTAAAATTTCTTAAAACCCCATAAAGCTCGTACAAACCTTTTTAAATTCCTCAAAATTTCTAAACATTTAGAATACCATAAAATCCCTTAGAATTCCTTAAAGTCTCTTAAAATTGCATGAATTCCTTTAAATAATATAATAATAATATAGAAAATGAATAAAGAATTAGAAATTAACTTTATGTTTGACATAAGTTATTTAATTTTTTACAATATCGTTAGTTTTGTATTTTAGTTAGTCAATTTGCATACGTCCCTTTCTCTCCTACAGTGAAATGTACAATATTATTCGCGTAGAGGAAATTTTAGCAATGCATGTATATGTATATTATGTATATAGATTTATCCATTAATAAACGTCAGGTCGCATTTATTCGCTTTGTATTTATGACATGTGGTTTCAGTGTTGGTACCGAGCTGCTACCCTGAATACATCAACGAATTTTAACAACTTTTATGTAAAAATGACAGAAAAAATTTTGATTGTCAAAAAATAGAAAGCTATAGAAATTTTGGAATAAACATATATTCACAGGAATTTATTTCAATAATTTATATTGTTAATTTCTATTTATAAATTCATATTCCTGGTAATTAGTAAATCCTGGTTATTTGAAGGAATTCTAGTTCACTCCCAGATGAAAATCTAACTGCACACTTTCTTTCTTATTCTCTATATAAGTCTATATATTTCTTTTTCATCATTTTATATCCTTTTTCTTTATTTTTTTCATTCTAGCTTCTAATAACAAGACGTCATACGCTTCACCAGATTTTAATCTCTAACCCTTTTCAAGCAAGATTTTAAAGCCGCTTGGAAGATGAAGGGAATGAGGAGAGCGATGAAAAAGAAAATGGAAAAGGAAGAATATGTTTGAAGCAAAGGACCTATAAAAGGAGAAACTTGGGAACGAAGGTGAGAGATTTTCCATACTCTTGGAAAACTTTTGTAAAGGCTTTTTTTTATTAAAATGCAGTGAAATGAATTATCCATGAATCAAGTGTCAAAAAAATGAATAAGCGGGTATTAAAATAATCACTAAAGGTGTTGGAGCCAAGTTCATATCTAAAAATTCGATTTCCTCATTTTACTTAACAAATATTAAAACTGGAATTTTTTCCCTCTGTAGAATTAATCAATTTTTAACTAGAATTATGCGCACAGAGCGAGAAAGTATCTAATTCAAATATTTTTTCAGTAAAATGAAAATATTCAATTTTGAAGTTATATTTTAAATTCTTCGTTTTATGCAAAAAGTATCGAAATTAAACATTTTTTCGCTCTGTATGCAGTTTTATATTTGAAAAAAGATTAGCGCTACAGAGCGAAAAAATATTTATCTATAATTTTTGTTGAGTAAAATGGAGGATGGAATTTTCAGCTTAACACTCGGGTCCAACGCCCATAAAATGAATTCGTCAAAAATATGAAAATGTTTTTTTTCTGCATAGAAATTTCGCAAGTGTTTAGTTCATAAAGAGATTCAAATTTAAAAACATTAAAATTATTATTACGCAACATAGCTCAGATAATTTATGTTAAAAATTCTGAAAATCAAGCTTTAAAATTATGAAAGCCTCACATAAGAGATTATTGTTGTTATTATTATTTTTTAATGTCTTTTATGCTGGGGATTGAAATACTGAAAACATTTCTTTTTCATTTATCTAATTTGCCTATTTCTAATAGAAAATTTCGAAGAGGACGAATTTTACGAATGTTGAGTGGGAATCAGTTCTTGGTGAAGAGGACAAGACAACAAAAAGGCAATAAAAGAAATCATTTGTTATGGAATAGACCAGTGAGGAGATTAGCAAAGCTTGCCACTTTTCGATTAGTGCAGACTGGAGATCCTTTATACCTGTCAGTGACTCAAGATCCAGTTTTAAAATCTGAAGATCAATTGGAAGAGGATGCCCAAGTCATGATGGAACTAGGAACAGATAAACAAGGAACAGAAATTCGAGCGAGACTGATGAGCGCCTCCGTGCTTTCTGACATGAAGTCCTTGAAAGTAATTCTTTTTTATTAAATTAATTTAACAAATAGTTTATAATTATAGTCAAGGACTTCTCTAGAGCGTTGGAGCCGAGTTCTAATCTAAAAATTTGATTTCTTCATTTTACTCAACACTTAATAAATTCTGAATTTTTTCCTCTGTAGAATTAATTAATTTTTAACTAGAATTATCCTTACAGAGCGAGAAAATATCGAATCCAAATATTTTTTAAATAAAATGAAAATATTCAATTTTGAAGTTAGATTTTGAATTCTTCGTTTTATGCAAAAAGTATAGAAATTAAATATTATTTCGCTCTGTATGCAATCTTATATTTGCAAAAAGATTAGTTCTACAGAGCGAAAAAATATTTATCTATAATTTTCGTTGAGTAAAATGGAGAATTGAATTTCGAGCTTGGGTCCAGCTTTGGTTATACTATTCAGTACTTTTCTGTACTTAGAGTTAAAGAAAAAACGCATAGATTTTTTTACATTTCACTGCTCTTTGATTAAAAAAAGATTTTCGGCTGTAGAAAAAAATTGTTAGAAAGCTTTGTTGTGGAAAAGCCAGAGGATTTAAAATTTCTTCGTTGGCTAATAATCAAGTCGACATAAGCAGATTAGCTCGCGATGTAATAGATGTGAAAGTCTCTTTGCGAATAAAAACAAAACTATAAATTGCATTATCCCCGTAATGAACGGATTTAATTCGAATTCCAAATGGAGTGTCCATCAGCTCGGCACAAGTTTGCTTGTTTTTACTTGTTTCTCTCGTTTTCATCAAATGGCATTCTAGCACTGGACCAGTGACAGCTTTTAAATTCCCTACCTGGTTTAGAAGCACCGAAAATTCGAACAAATAATTGGGTTACGTGTGTAGACTTTTTAATCTTATCAAACATATACTTTAATGCAATTTTTATTCGTGTAGAAAATTTTCTTGGTAATTGAATGGAAACATCTTTAACAATTTTAAATAATCTTTGATTCTTTGGCAATATTTGTCAATCTTGCAATCTGGTGTATAATACCAGTAGTCCAAGTAATTAACTCTGCATTTTTGTGAATGTGGGGATAATGACTTGTAATTTTTTTTCTATAATTCTTCACTTATTTTTCTGTGGTAAATAAATGTTTAACAGGACAGATGATCAACAGACCGCAAGATTCACAAGGCTTGGATACAATTGTATGCTCTGCTGGATGATAGAGTAATAGAGGTACATATATGTAGATATTCTCTGGAAACATGCTACCTAATTAATAGGTATGTCGACTAAGAGATAACGTGATGAAATATCTATGTTCGCGACGAATTTACGCAATTCCTGTTGATAATATTGGCAAAATTATTTTGCATGATAAATATGCATTTAAAATAATTCTCGTCCAAATAACATTATATTTCTCGAAATAATGTGGTAATACATGAAATGAAGATTTTATATGTATTATATTATTTTTTATTATTTTATATTATCATCTATATAATTTTAAAGTCCTGTATGCTGGGGATTGACATACTGAAGACATTTCTTTTTTCATTTGCATTTATCTAATTTGCCTATTTTTAATTGAAGATTTCGAAGAGGACGAGTTCTATGAATGTTCGAGTGAGGAATCAGTTCTTGTCGAAGAGAACGAGACTCAACAAAAAAGCAACAAAAGAAAACATTTGTTATGAAATAGACCAGTGGGGAGATTAGCAAAGCATGCTACTTTTCGATTCGTGCAGACTGGAGTTCCTTTATACCTGCCAGTGATTCAAGATCCAGTTTTAAAAATTGAAGATCAATTGTAAGAGGATGCTTTCTGACATGGAGTTCTTCAAAATAATTCTTTTTTATTAAATTAATTTACCAAATAGTTTATAATTACAGTCAATGACATTTTAAGGGTGTTGGAGCCAAGTTCTAATCAAAAAATTCGATTTCTTCATTTTACTCAACAAATATTAAATTTGGAATTTTTTCCCTCTGTAGCATTAATGAATTTTTAACTAGAATTATGCGTACAGAGCGAGAAAATATCTAATTGAAATATTTTTTAAAAACAATGAAAATATTCAATTTTAAAGTCAGATTTTGAATTCTTCGTTTTATGCAAAAAGTATCGAAATTAAATATTTTTTCGTTCTGTGTGCAGTCTTATATTTGAAAAGAAATTCGCGCTAAAGAGCGAAAAAATATTTGTCTATAATTTTCGTTGAGTAAAATGGAGAATAGAATTTTGAGCTTAACACTTGGGTCCAACGCCCTTAAAAAAAATTCGTCAAAACAGTGACGGCGTAAGAGGAAGGCGGTGGGGGTGGTCCGCCCCGGGTGCCAAGCACCAAGGGGGTGACAAAATTCACTTGCTGTATTTTTCCTTTTTTTGCATATACTTTTTAAATTTACTTGCTGTACTTTTTTTCTGAAGTAAGGGTCCGAGGTTTTGTTTTATTTGGGGGGGGGGGGGGTGATCAATAAGAAACCGCCACGAGTGCCAATCCATGCTACACCGCCACTGAGGTGTTGGAATTTATTAACCGTAAATGATATGTTATTGTCACGTAAATGGGCTGTTGAAATTATTTAGCCGTATATTATTTTCATGTAAAGGGGGTGATTGGAATTTTTTAGCCGTATATTATTGTCCTGTAAAGGGGGTGTTGGAATTTCTTTGCCGTATATTATTGTCATGTAAAGGGAGTGTTGGAATTTCTTAGTCGTATATTATTGTCATGTAAAGGGGTTGTTCGAATTTTGTAGCCGTATATTATTGTCATGTAAAGGGGGTGTTGGAATTTTTTAGCCGTATATTATTGTCATGTAAAGGGGATGTTGGAATTTCTTAGCCGTATATTATTGTCATGTAAAGGGAGTGTTGGAATTTTTTAGCCGTATATTATTGTCATCTAAAGGGGGTGTTGGAATTTCTTAGCTGTATATTATTGTCATGTAAAGGGGGTGTTGGAATTTTTTATCCATGTATTATTGTTATGTAAATGGAGTGTTAGAATTTCTTAGTCGTATATTATTGTCATGTAAATGGGGTTGTTGAAATTTTGTAGCCGTATATTATTGTCATGTAAAGGGGGTGTTGGAATTTTGTAGCCGAATATTATTGTCATGTAAAGGGGGTGTTGGAGTTTCTTAGCCGTATATTATTGTCATGTAAATGGGGTGTTGGAATTTTTTATTCGTATGTTATTGTCATTAAATTAATCTTATCATTATTATTTTTTTTTAAGTCTTTTATGCTGAGGATTGAAATACTGAAGACGTTTCTTTTTCATTTATCTAATTTGCCTATGTTTAATTGAAGATTTCGAAGAGGACGAGTTCTACGAATGTTCGAGTGAGGAATCAGTTCTTGTCGAAGAGAACGAGACTCAACAAAAAAGCAACAAAAGAAAACATTTGTTATGGAATAGACCAGTGGGAAGATTAGAAAAGCATGCCACTTTTCGATTAGTGGAGACTGAAGTTCCTTTATACCTGCCAGTGATTCAAGATCCAGTTTTAAAATCTGAAGATCAATTAAAAGAGGATGCCCAAGTCATGATGGAACTAGGAACAGATAAATAAGGAACAGAAATGCGAGCGAGACTGATGAGCGTGTCCTTGCTTTCTGAGATGGAGTCTTTCAATGTAATTTTTTTTTATTAAATTAATGTAACAAATAGTTTATAATTATAGTCCAAGGCTTCTTAAGGGCGTTGGAGCCAAATTCTAATATAAAAATTTGATTTCTTCATTTTACTCAACAAATATTAAATTTGGAATTTTTTCCCTCTGTAGAATTAATCAATTTTTAACTAGAATTATGCGTACAGAGCGAGAAAATATCTAATTCAAATATTTTTTAAGTAAAATGAAAATATTCAATTTTGAAGTTAGATTTTGAATTCTTCGTTTTATGCAAAAAATATCGAAATTAAATATTTTTTCGCTCTGTGTACAGTTTTATATTTGAAAAGAATTTCGCGCTAAAGAGCGAAAAAATATTTGTCTATAATTTTCGTTGAGTAAAATGGAGAATGGAATTTTGAGCTTAACACTTGAGTCCAACGCCCGTAAAAAGAATTCGTCAAAAATATTACGAATATATTACGTTTAAAGTTCATATGGAGATTCAAATTTAAAAAAATTTAAATTATTATTATTGTTTTCTGTGTCTACACTTGTTTTCAATCGAAAATAGATACTCGTATTAGCAAAAGAACAATTTTATTTCTCAACATAAAACTTATACATGTTTCTTTCTTCCTTACAATACAAAAGCAAAAAACACACATTTCTACCCAAAGATGTCAGCACATACATCCAGATCTCAAGATTTAAGCCGCGAAATTCAAATTATATTTGAATTAAATTAAAATTTAATTTATATAAGAAATTAAAGAAGATTTGATTTCATTTAATCTTTCTCTTATCAGGGTTCGTAATTCCACTTTCGGAACTGAAGAGTTCCCTCGTTGTTTTGGAAAATGGATTAGAATTTCCACCGATGTCCGATTACTCAGCAGATTAAATTAAATTAAGGAAATTTAAGGAAACTAACAAATAAGAAATTAGAAAATTCAAATTTAATTAAAATCCAATTGAAACTCGTTTATTCAGTGATCGATGAGAGTTTATAAGTTCAGTTTGCCAAATATTCAAAGTCGGAGACGTCTAATTAACAATCGCTCAAAAAAATATTCTAAGTCCACAATTATATATTATTCAACGGTACGAGAGACAGAGATTCAGTCTCAAAAGCGGATCGAAATCTGATCGAACTTGCGCGTCGATCAGAGCTCCTGAGGTCCTCGCGCACCCTAAGGATCGCTCGCGCAGCCCTACTCTAGTCTATTTTATTGCTCTTTGACCAATCATGGCTCACCCTTGAGCCGCACGTGTCACCAAAAAAATGACATAAGCTTATTTCGTAGAAAAGTTTTACGACGTCCCTGAGTGGCGCCGAGTCCAACTCGCGACATTTCCAGGGCGACAAACCGCCCTGATAACGTTCTCTAACACCCAAACACTCTGTCAAAATCTTAAATTTATGATTTCCCTATAAACTATAGTCTTCACGTAACACCATTAAAACGTCTCTATTAATCATCTATAGGTTTACAAAACAACCCTCAACTTGAAATCACAGTTAATCTACACGTATATCTAGTTTCTGTATTATAAACTTTCTCACACTCCGTTCTGACGTTCTTACATTCTGATTAGTTTTAACTATTTATATTAACGACTTCCTTTTGCATCAATACTGCATTTGATCACGTATTTTTAATATTTAGATTCAACTTTACTAAGTAATTTATTAACTTATTAAACTCAGTCCTTTTTAATAAATGTTCCATCACTTAGAATTAACATAACAATTTCCTTAGATTATTATTATAGCATATATATTTATTTTACCAAGTCGATTCACCATATTCTTGCTAAACCAATCTCTCTTAGTTAACTAAATAATTTACATTTCCCATAGCCTTTAAATTCTTTTGCCGTATTCGTCATTTCATTCCCTCAAGTATTTAGAATCTTGCGCAATTTTGAACCTCCAGGAGGTGCTGCCTCTACTGGGATAAGATTGAAGTAACAATCTTTCTCAGATTGTCACACAGATTTGAATTTAGATTACTATTGCTTCAACAATTATTACGGAACGGATTATTACAGATTATTATACTTGAGGATTATTACGGATTATTATACTTGAGGATCTAGAGAAGAAGATACTTTTGAAAAGAACAGAGAAGCTTTCCGAAAGTATACACACATATTTTGCCATTTTCTTTTTTAAAAAAATATACCAAGTACGAAGTTAAATTTTTAAAATATGATTAAATTTTTATGATAAGAATTTTGCCAAGAATGTTGAGGGACGTTACCAAAATAGATATAAGCGCATTAAAAAAATATATTTTTAACATTTATTTTATGTTTTGAATTTTTTGTATTACAGCTGCAGCAGAATTTGATAAGCAGAGCTGAAAAATCAGGATTTGAAGCGTTTTCCATAACTGTTGATTCTTCAACATCAGTAAAGAGCAGAAAATTCTTGAAATGTATGAATCTGGAGCTGGATCATGGTTTCAACACTCATTGGAAGGAATAATACCTCGATCAATTCTTAAAATAATACAAAAATTAAAAGTGTTAATATAATTAGTATTAATATTAGTATTATTATTATATTTGTATAAATTAGTATTAGTATTAATATACCTACAAGTTTTATTTTATACGAGCTTGAAATTATAGAACTTTGTTATCTCAATGTATGTTTAAATGAAACGTCCATAATAAAAAAAATGCAAAATACTCCAAATTTCTGAGAGTTATTATTTGCGGACACCTTTCTTCAAATTTAGGAAGCTTATTTTATTTATTAAGTATTATAGACGAAGAGCTCTTTAAACATTCTACTCTCCTGATCCAATTCTCAGGTTTCTGCGCCAGAAAATGGGATCTGCTTAGGAATGAACCCGAATAAACACGAAAATTCAGCCTAATGTATTAGGAGAATAGAATGTGCGAAGAGGTGGCACGATATTTCATTTAAATGCGCATGCGTAGCGCGGGAAAATTCAAATTTGTTTTTAACATTTTAAACTACGAATACCTCTTCGCATATCATATTCTCCTAATCCAATCTCTTAAATTCTGCACCTGAAAATGGTCTCTGGCAACGAATCAGCTCGATTAAAGACGGAATTTCTGTTTGGAGTATCAGGAGAATAGAATGTGGGAGGAGGTGTTCGAAGTTTACACTCAATGCACATGCGCGGGGCGTGGCGCCTGTTACAGAGGATACCTCTTTGCATATTCTATTCTCCTGATACAATCTCTTGAATTCTGCACCAGAAAATGGTCTCTGACAACGAATAAGCTCGAATAAAGACGGAATTTCTGCCTGGAGTATCAGAAGAATAGAATGTGCGAAGAGGTAGCAATGGTAGCATGATGTTTCACATAATTGCGCATGCGCCGCGCGCGAAAATTGAAATTTGCTTTTAACATTTTCAACTACGAACACCTCTTCGCACATCATGTTCTCCTAATCCAATCTCTTGATTTCTGTACCAGAATGTTCTCTGACAATGAATCAGCCGGAATAAAGACGAAAATTCTGCCTGGAGTATCAGGAGAATAGAATATGCGAGGAGGTATTCGGAGTTTGCACTCAATGCGCATGCGCGGGGCGATACTCCTGTTACAGAGGATACCTCTTCGCATATTCTATTCTCCTGATACAATTCTCTGATTTTGTGCTTCGAATTTGCTATTCAGTCAACGGGAACATTCATTTTAACCCTTTTAATAAACTTCTTTTACTCCCACACCATTTTATTATTAAAATATGAACTCTAAATGAATATGTGCTCTTGGAGAGGATTATAAAAAAAGCCATAGCCAAAAATTAAGAATTTTAATTTTAATCTAGATTTTATAGGAGTTATTTACTTATTTGCGTCAAGAACTGTTAAAAGGATTATGTAATGTAATAGTGTTTTTTAACTTCTACGTTTTTTTAAGTTACTTATGTATACAGGTGAGGAAAAAATAAATACACACAAGCTTAAGTACAAATTGTTGTTTATTTATCCTTAGTAACAAAATAACATATACAATTGGTAGAGTGCATAAAAGTGAGGTTATCTGTGCTTCTACGAGTCCGCGCTTTTGTTCATGTATTTTACTAGGTGTATCAGGTAATTTATGTAAAAAAAAAAAAACCTCCAGTGAAGCGTCATTAAACAATTCTGCTTTCAAACTCTCAACTCTCGCAAAACATTCAGAATACAATCTGGAAAAAAAATTTGATAGTGTTCTGAGAAAGTAATGTGATAATGTTTGCTTTCAAGTTCCAATTTTTATGTTATTAATAAATTATTGTTGAAGAGATAATTAATTCAGATGTCAATCTTTAGAATTTTAATTTAATATTTAATTGTTTAGCTAAATAAGTTAAGAAATTTCACAAAAATAAATATTAAAAAATAATTTTAATGCTCCCTATTAAATATAAATCATTCTCTAAATTTAAATTTAAATTTAAAATATTTGACATAATTACGAAAATAAAAACGTCTCAATAACAGTCGATGGTACTGAAAAACCTAACTAAGTAATTGTTCAAAAGAATTGTACTTGTTGCAAAAAATGCACAAAAATGAAGTTCCAGAGAATTTAAAAGAATTTGTATCTATAGTATATTAAGGAAGGAATATCAAGGAAGGCGAATATTTATTAATCGTTACTTTATTTACTCGTAATAATATTATTCTTCGAATTCTTACTATTTATATATATAATATATATAATATATATAGTGTATTTATGTATAATATATTATCTACATTTATAATCCCTATGAAAGGCATCTCCAAACAGACTTCAAATTTGCTTTTCTTTTAAAATATCTTATTTATTCATAAAAATACAGGGGACTCACGCACTCTATCGTGGGATGCTACCTGCTTTTTTAAACACATTTTTCGCGGAGCGCGCAGCTTAGAAAATTTTCAATAAATCTCCTTCTAAGATAAAAATGAAAAAAAAGACTAATTTTTGAAATTTGTTCAAACTTTAATTTAAATCAATTTCTTTCTGAATCATTCAATATAATTTTCTTCGAAATCTTAAATGTTTTCACAATGCAGGAAGGAACTATGCAAAGTCTTAATACTGATAATCACTTAATGCTGAGCACCTTTTCAGAATAAAAGCAGTTCAAAAAATCTTTGAGAATATTCCATTCTCAGAAAAAATGCAAATAAAAAATGCGCTGATAAAAAAAAATGCTCAAAGCAGAATCGAAGTACTTATGATAATTAATTCAGAATTAGATTCTAGAAAATTTTATTAAAATTGTAATCAGTCCACTTTTTACCAATTACTTTCTATCAGCACAAAATCGACAGCTTTATTGTTATCCAATATTTAGAGAACGACTTTGCGACGTTCTCTCATCATTGGAAAGAAATGATTGAACAATTAAAATCGATATTCGCATGATTAATACGTTGTGCGCTCGTGGCTCTCGGTTTTCGATTATTCAAGCAGCAACTTCCCACGTGGTGCCCAATCTCAATTACAAAAGGAATAGTCGACGGTAAAAATAAGTAAAAATTGGTAACTTTGACTTACTCCTTGAAAAATTATAGCCGATTTCGGCGGCTCTCATTCCTGCCTCTCGTTTCTGGGTTTGAACTTTTTACCCTTCTAATTCCCAAATTCGGAAAGGGTTACTGAATTAACTTTCCTACGTATTTACATGAAATTGATTCAATCGCTAAATATGTTTCAGGTCCTGGGTCTCACATGTAAAATATCAAAAATATATAATAAAACTGCAGGTGTACAAAATTGGTATATAAAATATACCGATATTTTTTATAAAATTAATATTGAGATTGATCCGTCGTAGAATTTTGTTTTTTAATAAGTAAATGGAATTATAAGACTAGTACTTTCAACATATTATTAAATTTTCGTACAATATGTACAAAGTTTAACCCACAAAAGAAAGGCAGTGTTTCTTCTTTTTTCATCTTTTGTTATTCATTAAACTCTCACTCGCACTTAAATATTAAAGGTTGGGCAGATAATACTCTTGGTAGTATAATGCCCTAAGTCTTGCTGATCCAACGCTTTAAACCCTTCCTCGCAAAGCATCACCGCATTCCCGGACATCCGTGTACACATTATCGTTATTTATTTCATTATTTATATTATATATTTATATATATATATATATATTTATACACATGCATATATGCAAGACAGTTCGACTTGGTAATCGATAAGCTCCGTGGCGATCGACCAAGCTCGTTTACACATCACATTGAAAATTTGCGTTTTTATCCCTAGCAGAAAAAAGCGTCTGAAATTCCCTTTGACTTCTGGAAAAATGGACTTAAAATAAGTCCTAGAGTTTTAAAATTCTCGAGAATTTAAAAGAGAATATCATTTCATTCGAGAATACAGGAAGAATTTTTATGACCTATTTAAAAGAATTCAAGTTTTAAGTAAATTGCTATAAATTTAAGGGAATCTAATATGAATTTTAGACATTTTAAGTAATTTTAAGTAATAATCAAATAATGGTTGTAAATTGAAATAAATTCAATTAAATACAAGTGTAATCACTGATTAACCAGATTGAAACAATATGTTCTCGAAAAATAATCCTCTCTTTAGAATTCTTTTCAGTCCAAGCGATTTACAGCGATATTTTTTGCGAAGACAATGAAAATAGATAATTCGAGACGAAATTCTACTGAAGAATATTCTTCTGAACACAATTTTAAAAGACATAAAGAGTCAGTTAAAAGTTGATAGTAATTGGCAGTATGTGTTGCAACGAAAAATCGTTTAAAGTCTTTTTTTTTCAAGATCGCGTCGATTAATAATTAAAATTGACAGCGTAGACGCGAAAAAATATCAGTTCGAGACTTCGAAGAATAATCTAGTCACCCCGTCGACTATCTAATTGAACACAAGAGCACGGAGTTGTCCGGGAATGCAGGGAAAACCCTGCAGCACACTCTTATCAACAAATAATATACATGTAGGCCTAAGCTTTTCGAATAGTTCCAATTAATTTCTTTTCACTCTACTCGACTTATTCCTCAATCGACAGTGATTACATTAAAAATTTGTATTAAAAAAGTTTTCTAAAAATTCAAATATTTAAATATTATTACTATTATTTAAAGCTTAACATATATTTTATACACTTTATAATTTAAATTGCACTGTTTAAAGTTACTGAATTAAAATTTTAATTCCATCGATGGAGGAAATTGTCGAGCTCGTAACTACAATAAATTCTACGGAGGCAAGACGAAATAAAACTCGAGATCACGGCGAAAAATTTCGCACGCGAATTATCATGCCGCTTCGTGTCGGTTACATACATACATTTACGTGGAGCAACTTTGAAAAAAATATAACAGAGAACATTTTGAAAAAAAAAAAAAAACTCATAAACATTTTGAACCTTAAATAATTGAGCCGATCGCATGTGTCGAGAATCCCCTCTCCTTCTCAAAATTCCGTTTTAAAAATAGTTTTGAATACAACAAACTGATTCAAATTTCTTTAATTTTTTATTTAAAATTGTCAAGTGGAGTATTTGTAGAAAGGAAAAGAGGCTCTCATATCTCGAATGTTTCATTTCCTTGAATACATTTCTGCATGAAAATACAATAAAATGAAAATACAATACGTGACAATACAATTCTGAATACAAAAATTAGTTGCTGGTTTTCGAAAATTCCAGTTGTAGACGCGATCGTTTTAAACTAAAACAAAAATACATTCTCTGGTGAGAATGTACAAATAAAATAGAAAGACAACGAACTAGTCGCGATAATCGACTATAAAATCGGCAGTAAAAAAAAGTCGGACGTTTACAATATTATAAGTAAACCTTACACATTCAGAAAAATATTATTTAGAATCAAAGAAATATTTCTCTGATTCTAAGATGTTTTTCTGGGTACAGAAAACTGGTAAAGTGGTAACTGGTGTAATATATAGTAAAAGTGTAGTAGTAGTAACAGTTTATTAATGAGAATCACGTTGAGACGTCGATGAGCGTCGAGAAAGATTCGAAAAACGATGTCGGGCAGAATGGTAGAGCTGTCGTTTTGTTATAATAATTCGAACAATAATTGCGCGTCGGACGTTGACATTGAAGAGCTGATAGACTTGTTGATCGTGTCGGTTCTCGGCTGTTGGTTTCTCGCAGTAATATAATGGTGGAGTGGTGTGTGGCTTATGATGAGCGTACGTACAAGATACATTATGCAATGTGAACACACAATGACGTAGTTATTAGTCTTTTAGTTTCGATAAAAAAGTTCAGTCCTCGATTGATTTCTTTTTTAGAGTTTTTTTCTTTTTCTTTTAATATAACGCTCTCTCCCTCTCTTTCTTACTCTTTCTCTCTGGCTTCTCTCTCACTCTCATCGTCTCTTAATTTTTTTTTTTCATCATATGCTGTTTCCGTTCGCTCGGGTAATTTCTTTCGAAGTGCTTTCTCACCTCTAAGTCTTCTCTCTTCTTTCATTTTTTGTACAACGCAACGAACACACACATTTATATTATTTATATATATTTATATATATATATATTATAGTTATTATACATACACAAACAAAGCCTTTCCCCCATCTCACGCACGTGAGTCCACTAGTTTGTTCGTTTTCACCTTTTTTTATTTCTCTTCTTCCTCTTCTATTTATATATGTATACATGTGTAGGTAATCAGCTTCGTTTTTCAGGTTTTTTATTTACTATCTTTGAGTTGCTGAGTTCAGTAGAAAAGGAACGTAAAACATCTTGCTTTCAACAAGAAGAGTCGCGGCAGATTGAACCTAGAAGAGGAAAAATTATGATTATATCTCGAATTAGGAAAGTATGTCTGAGTTAAGGGAAAATAATTTGATCAGAAAAAAGAATTTAAAAAGATATTTACTTCGGGCAATCTGATGATAAGCTCGTGGAAGCGGCCTGGATGTTGCGGCGCACTATGTTCAATGAAACTCTTCAAACAGTTCACGTACCGTTCTTGTATTTGCTCCAGTTCAACCGTTGTACCTCGTGCTGTAAATTCAAATGCGGAGGATTAATCTAGAGTTCGAAATACAGAAATACATCACATAGTTGACGAGATTGTCACGACAGGATTTCTTTGTTTATTGATATCTAATATTCAGATAAACAATTTTCAAACCTTGTGGAAGGCCTATCGAATCAAAGCTTTGATAGAATATATGGTTTAAAAAATAAAAATTTCCATGCCCTAACTTTCCAGTCTTATCCTTTATAATTCATATTTTAATGAATTTTAAGGTATTTTAAAGAATTCTAAGGGATTTCAATGGATTTCAATATACTTTAAACGGTTTTAAGGAATTTCTAGGAATCCTAGGTGATTTTAAAGTTTGTTTTAAGGATTTCAAAAGTATTAAAAAGATTTAAAGGGATTGAAACAAATTTCTAGGCCAAATTTATGACACCCTAAAAAATTTTATTCTGATAGCCTCAATTATGTAAAAGTCTACTCGGAACACACACACAGACATTCAATTTTATTAATAGATAAATAGATTACCTTGCGAGAGCATCGCAATGACTTTTAAACAAACGTACTCCTCCATTCGCAGCTTCACCCGCCTAAACATGTGCGTGACATATGTTATTTTTTCTACCATCAGCCCTACATCTTGCCGCAATTGTTCCATGGTTATCTCCCGCCCCATCATGTTCGAGAGGCACGTTTGTAACGTATACATATTGTTCGAAACCTATAAGATAATAAGGATCAATTATAAAGAGTCAGTATACATATAGGCTGTGGAAAATTTGATTTCCTATAAGATTCTACAACGTCTATCAATCTATCAGACTTTAAAGGATCGTAGAACTTACTCCACAGTAATTTTAAGCAAGAAGATATAGGAGGTGAAAATAATTACTTCTTGCATAAAGTCAGTTCCCGATCCATCGTTGTTCGTGTTGGAAACTCTATGCTGACCGTGTATAGCCTGATACGCCGATGTGGTGAGCACCAGGAGTTCGTGCCACTTGTGTGTGAGTAACCTCGTGTGAACATCCACCGGTAGCTCAAGGTAGAAGGGTAACCTTTTGGTCCACTGCACCAACTTGTACACTATGGTGTCTCCTATGTGACACAGCTTCTCACTTAAGTCTGATTTATGGTCCACCAGCTCATCCAAGTTCTGAAAAATTGCAAATTCAAACGTAAATCTCAAGAATTCGAGAAAATAAAGAAACAAAATTGGCAAAACTAATCTTCAAAATACCAACCCTTATCGTGGCGATATCTTGGAACTCGTCGCAGTCTATAAGGGTTTGTATCATGGCGAGGGTCGCATCCAGAGGAAATGCTCGATCCCTCGAACTACTAACTGCATTGTCTAGCCTCTGCCGTAAATGCACAACCTGAAAATAAGAAACATCATTAGCATTCACATCTACAAAAAACCCTTCAACAGGAGATATTGGGACCAGTCAGTGAGACCCGGAATTTAAAATAGAAGATCCTGATTAATAAAATCTAATCAGCGACATCTAATTCTAATTACGAGACCACAAGGGACGAAAGTTTTTCAGTCCGATTAGAACCTTTCTCTGACCCTTTGAATTTTCTGAATCGTTGAGGTCACATCACGATTCCTCTTATAGTTTACAACACAGGAAGAGGATTTTTCAAAATTCATTCGGGGAAAGTTTAGCTCAACGAGAGACCTTAAAGGTCTGTGTACACGGATCGTCGCCGACCGTGGGACGTTCGCTGGCATAAGGTAAAGAAGAAGGAGGCAGTGTCGATGGAGGAGGGTGAGGTCAGTGTCCCTTGTGCAGACTTTCACGAGTTACGAAACGGTCCGAGAACTGCCCGTCCTTGGCACCGGTTGCCGCTGATTTTCCATTGTCCCTATCTTGTTTCACCTGGTATCTACGACACTCAACATCGAGACGTCAATACGTCATTTTCCATCTTACTTGATTTTAATCAACATTTTCATTCAACGAGCAAAATTTATTTCCATTTTTAAAGTTTATCTCTTATTGCACAAGATATCTTTCCATTCATTCACTTGCCAAGTTCAGGCTCAAGTTTCTCCAAAGAAATCATGTTCAATATTAAAAATGATCAAGTTCCAATTCTTGGTTGGTGAGAACTAGTTTCAATTTTTTAGTTTACAAACTTGGGTTTATATTATTATTATTTATTATCGTTATTATTATTGCAATAAATTCTAGAACTCTTTGGTTGCTATTTATGATTCATTTTCTCGAAGGCGTAGCTGTACAATATTTATGCGATCCACTTCAATAAGCTACGGTTTCACTTTTGGCAATGGCCTCTAGAAACTTACATGAACCGATTGCTTGTATACTTTACAAATATTTCGTCATTCATATTTGTGCCAACTATACCTTCCTCAAAGATTTTATTTTTCGATTTTACCAGACTTCAGCATCAAATTTAGATTCATAGTTCAGGATTTGATTAACTTTAATAAGCTAGTGGAATTTTCCAACGTCCTTCGTTATCGATAATTAAAAAACTTGATTTGTGCAAAACATTCTAAACAAAGGATAGGAAACGCGATAAGAGTTTGCGTGTGAGAGAAACAATCTGGGTAAAATTCGCAAATAAACAATGGTGGACAAGCAACAGAACGTCATCCATGATGACGAAGATCGAGTCTTGGCTTAGCTATATTTGTATCTATCGGCTTTCGTAATGTGGGAAACCTTGAAGCTTGCGCAAGGCGAGTCGTAAGAAAGTGAAATTGCACCGAGAGTTCATTCATTCCAGACTTCCCCATGAAAACGTTCTCCATGTTTCGTAAAAAAAAAAAAAAAGATAATTAATTCTCAACCAGACTGATAATTCAACTTCCAAGGCAAAATTCTGCAGTAACTCTATCCTTAACAATGACTGATATTCAAAATAGCAGAGATTCCAAAAAGTTTTCCAAACTTGAATAAATCCTTCAAGCGTTATTGACTTGAACACAGACCAGACTCTATCACAATCTCAGAATAAAAATATTGATTTTATTGAAAAAAGTCAAACTTACTTCGGAGGGATTGGTAAGAGCCGTTTTGAGAATCGTTCCATTTACAAAGTGACTCGTGTGCACATTGTGGCTCGGATGGCTGGAGGTAGGTTGCGAATTGAGTGGATCTCCGGAGGAAATCCTATGTTGGAGAAAACTCCCTGCCAGCTGGGTATGCTGTTGTTGTTGTTGGCTGTGATGTGCCGCTGCAGCAGCCATATGTTTTTCCAACATTGTCGTTCCTAAGGTTGCTTTGTTGCCAGTCAATGACCCCGAACCATTCACACCACCAACGTTACCACCGCCACCCATGCCGCCTCCAACTCCTGAAGTCTTATTCGTCTTCTTGTGTTTCTTGTACTTCACCTAAAAACACAAAATTCAGTGTAAATATTAAATTAATACCACATTAATCAAATATAATGGTACCATATGTTCTTCTCACGAAGAACTTGATGGAACCACCAGAAAAAGAATACAATTTATTGGTACGATCAGTTTTAAAGGGCCTTGGGTCCGAACCGAACTCAGAATTCGAGTGATCAACCCGGTTAATAGACACCCTGCAGACTTGTAAGTTATCGAGAGATTTTGATTCGCAGATCCTTTAGACTTTAAATTCTTACCTTGTAAAGGTTGTAAACGGCACCAGAATTTCTGCCACCAGGCATCCGATCTTCTCGAACGGCTTGAAGAACCATACCCTGTTCGATACACTTTTTAAAACGACAGTATTGACACCGGTTTCTCTGTGCCTTCGTAATTTCACAGTTACCATCTGCCACACAAGAGTAGACCCGCCTGTTTTGGACTGTCCTCTTAAAGAAACCCTTGCAGCTATAACTCAAAATTAATGAGATTAATTAGGTATGAATTACTAATGATCAAACTAGTACTAGACTAAAATGGGTTAAATGGAATCTGTTTATCTTTGAAAGGATCTACCTTATTATCAACTCAGATAACTTGTATTTAAAATGAAGGATTGTATTCAGATTAAGGATTAAGCATTTGATGCAGTAGAAGGATCGGGAGACAGCCAGATTACTAGAGAAGATTCGATATCGGATTAATAAATGTGGTCAGAAACTATAAGTTGTTCAAGGAAATATTCAGAATACTGTGAATTGTTTTAATTTTAGAAAAGAATCAAGATTCTTGATTGATAATATTCCTTGAGAAAGAAGACCATGTCATCGCTATTTATTGGTTTTAGTTTGTGTTTCTTTTTAAAAGAAATTTTAATTGACTAGACTATTTCACTGGATGCTATAAGAATCGATTTGGTTTTGTTTTTGCTTTTTGGCTTCCAGTTTCTTTTTCTTCGACCCAAGGCAATCTTCAGGAAGAAAGAGTTCCAAAACTGTCTGACACGAACACCTGCCCACATTTTTCAATAAGTGTAAGACGGCAGGTGCATATGGACGTAGCTCACAAAGGTCAGAGTTCAAAGATCAATTTAAACCGCAACTGTGGCAAAGCACCGCTCGTAAATATCACTCTCACGTACTGAATATTCTGGAATTCATCATCCTGGGAATGTCATTTCAAAGGAAGAAATTTTTTGAAAGAGTGACTTTATTAAAGTAGAAATTGAAATAAAAATTTCCAAATACCTAGATACTTACAATTACGCAAGGGTCAACTATCGAGTATTCTTACTTAAAAAGGGCTCATGAATCGAAACTTTAACTTTCCAGTTCGAAATCTAGGTCACAAGTCTTCATGCCCTGCAGGGTTTTGAGGTAAGGCAATTATCCAACGATTAATGTGATCCGATATCGAAATTCAGGTTCTAGACTTCATCGATCGATACAAGATTTGGGTCTTCATTCTTCAAATACTGGGTATTCTTTTTCAAGGTTTCATATTCAAGGAAATTCAGTCAAACTGATAATCCATATTTTTTTATGATCAGGGCCTAAAATATTTTAAATTTCGGACTACACACTTTTTCTTTTGATATTACAAGTTTTAGTTTATTTAAGGTTGTTGGAACCAAGTTTTAATCTAAAAATTCGATTTCTTCATTTTATTCAACAAATATTAAATTTGGAATTTTTTCCCTCTGTAGAATTAATCAATTTTTAATTATAATTATGCGTACAGAACGAAAAAATATCTAATTCAAATATTTTTTAAGTAAAATGAAAATATTCAATTTTGATTTTGAATTCTTCGTTTTATGCAAAAAGTATCGAAATTAAATATTTTTTCGCTCTGTATGCAGTCTTATATTTGAAAAAAGATTAGCGCTACAGAGCGAAAAAATATTTATCTATGATTTTCGTTGAGTAAAACGGAGAATGGAATTTTGAGCTTTACACTTGTGTCCAACGTCCTTAACATTGAAATTATACAAATTTGAAAATATTTTACACTTTACATTATTTAGAATTCCTTAAAAAACTGTGAAAATGAAAAGCCCCTTAAAAACTACAAAATTACTGAATTTTGAATGTCTTAATGTAAAGATATTGAATCCTGAACGCTTTCAATATATAATTCTAAATTTTTACCCAAAATTATTCTCTCTTATCATCTTTAGTATTTGCAGCTTTTTTAATGGAAATAAGTAAATTATTCACTGCATACTTTTTGATGTTGGTCTACATACTTTAAAATTTGGACTACACTACCCTGCTGATCAAGGTAGGTAGTGATCAGTCTTGATGTTTCAACAAAAGTAGTAATTCAGAAGAGAAGGTCATCAAAGAGTGGCCCAAAGAGACTTTAGAGTTAATAAAAGGGGGAAATGAAATAACTCACCCTTCGCAGGTGATGATGCCATAATGGAGTCCAGTGGCCTTGTCCTCGCAAATCATGCAGATCATAGGCGTCTCGTCTTCTTCGTGTTCTTGGGGAGGTAATGGCGGGGCAGGTGGCGCTACAGATAACGACTGAGACGCCGCCTCGGACTTAACGACCCCGCCATTTCTCACCCAAGGCTGACTGGACCCGGAAGCCGTTAGATTCAACGCCTGAATCTGTTGAGCAGCTGGCAATTGCGTTAGGTCACCGGCCCATAACCTTTCCATATTTAGCGGTGGACCCGACGTGTAAGGGATGCCGGGTGGTTTTCCTCGGGATTCCTGCCCGAGATTTAAGAGCAGCTGGGCGGCTGATTCTTCAGAGGATGAACAGGAAGCCGAAGAGGCTGTCGCCGTCCAAGAGGCAGCTGGAGGTGGAACTGGATCGAGGGCTGGTGCTGACCAAATCATGGTTCTGACGCCTCCAACTTCGCCCATTATTACAGTTGGAGGTGGTCTTGGCGGTGCTGGTGCTGATCTCTGAGCTGGTGGCTTCATACTTTCGCCTGAAATTGGAAAATTTTGGTTTAGAAGATGGCTGATGATGGGAGTTAGTTAAGTGAAGTTAAACTTTTGTAAAATTAACTCAACTCAAAAAACTCATCAACTTGAAAACTTAAACTAGCTTGAAAACTTTGGCAAACTTGGAAGTTGAGTCAATTTGAGCTGGTTCGTAAATATAATAAACAAAATAAGTTAATACTCACATCCACTTCCAGCGTTCGAGCTCCCGGATCCATTTCCGTTTCCATTTCCAGCTCCGGACCCAGATCCATTTCCTGAGCTCATGGTACTACCAGACCCATTACTCGAAGACCCAGCGAGATTCTGGGCATAGCTCACAGCGCTGCTGATGACCCCATTAAGCAGTCTTTGAGTAGCGAAATTCTGGCTGACGGCTCCCGGAGGCCAGAACTGGTGATGACTCAAAATGTGGGGTGGTAATGATGGTGCTCTGATCCTTGGCGGCGTTGGTGATGTTTGCATGAGGTTTCCATGGGAAGAATTGGTGCTAGGACTTAGGTTTGGATTGAACTGTGATGATGGGCTGCTCCGTTGACCCGACTGATTGGAGGAGTCGTTTCTACTGTTACTATTATTTCCACCACCTGGACCTCCTCCTGGACCGCCTCCATCGAAAACAGAATTATCCGACTCTTCTTTCGATTGGGCTGAAGAAAGGTGGTTTCCCCGGTCGGGACTTTCGCTCCTGCTGCTGACTTCCATGGACACTGGGGTTGTGGAAACGGCCTGAAGTGGCGATTGGGCCGACGACCTGGTAGGTGCTGGAGTACAGGATCGTTGTTGTTGATCCTCCGAGACTCTGGAACTGATGACATCCGGGAAGACGGAGTCTGGCGAGGCTCGATCCGAACCCAGGTCCCGAATTGAGTCCTGGTTCATCAGAGGGCCTCTCATGTCTCGTACTGGGGTCCCTGGACTGGGACTGCCACGCAGGTACTCGGATTTTACTTTGACCACCGGGCAGCCCGGCGAGCCTGGCATGTTAGCGTCCGGCGAGGAAGTCAAGGTATCAGCCACACTTTCTCCTGGAGCAGGAAAGTTTATGGGTGAAGGTGCGTCCGCTGGCTGGATCCCGAGCGGCGAGCCTGCTGATCCGAGGGATACTGGGGAGTCTGAGAAAAGGGTTTGATTCTTTTTCCTTTACTGTTCAACACTTACTGTCTCTCTTACGTTCTCTTTTGTTTAGCAAAGTTATTAGCAATAGCCTGCAATTTTTATAGAGGCAGACAGAGAGTGAAAGTTGGTAGATTTTCCTAAGTTTGAGTGAAGCAGTTCTAGAGATAATTCTATCTAGCAACTTATTTGGCTATTAAGGGCGTTGGACTCAAGTATGTTAAGCTCAAAATTCCATTCTCCATTTTATTCAACGAAAATTAGAAATAAACATTTTTTCGCTCTGTAGCGCTAATCTTTTTTCAAATATAAGATTGCATACAGAGCGAAAACATATTTAATTTCGATACTTTTAGCATAAAACGAAGAATTCAAAATCTGACTTCAAAATTCAATATTTTCATTTTACTTAAAAAATATTTGAATTAGATATTTTCTCAATCTGTACGCACACTTTTGGTTAAAAATTGATTAATTCTACAGAGGAAAAAAATTCTAAATTTAATATTTGTTGAGTAAAATGAAGAAATCGAATTTTTAGATTAAAAATTGGCTCCAACACCCTTAAGTTTGGAGCTGTTCATAAATCACGAGAGGGTTTTTAAGCTTATCATGTATGGTACCTCAAAATTAAAATTATGATTAACTAGCAATATTATACTTAACTAGATGTTGTTTGAAAGATAAAATGTATGAGTCGATCAGGTGATTTATGGATTGCCCTCCTTTGCTCGAGTATGTTATTTCAGCGCATTCTAAAAATTTGTATTACAAAAAGTTTGTAAGTACCTTGTAGAAAAACTTTCGACCTAACTTTTAACTTTTTTTATTTTTAAATAAGGAAATTTGTAGGTGGATTTAAAAGCACAAGATTTGAGGAGGTTTTTTTCTAGATTTTATAATAGCAGAGAAGAAGGGAATAAAAATGGAATAAAAAACAATGATAGTTTCAGGAAAGCTCTGACCTATTTCCGGAAATAGTAAGTAATGAATCTTAACTCTTATCGGCAGAAACAAATTGTCGTCGACAGTAGAACGAAATTCATCCTGCATCGTTCAACGCATTATTATTCGGTTCAACGATCGCACAACTATCTTGAACTCGATGTTCTCGCGTTAATCGGACCCCGGTCCTAGAGTTCCGCATGCACATGAAAATGTTATTAATCATCAAGAAGCTTCACGATGAACTATCACCGACCATAAATAATTGTTATCGTAATACCCGAGATATCCGTTTAGCAGAAACCGTCGACATCTGTCGATTTGAAAAAGCAAAACAATGCGGAAACGTTAAAATCAGTCTATCGCGAAATTATCCCCTTTTGTATCTTTTTTAACAGTTGAAATTAATTATTATTAATTACTTATCATTATTATTAATAATAAAGTATTAATTCTGTTTTTTCACATTGGAGTTAATTCTTTTGGTTTTTTTTTTCACATTTATTTAACAGATTTGAGGAGATTTTACAGAATTTCCAAGGATTATAAAAAATTTCCAGGTATTCTATGAGATTTTAAGCAATTTCAAAGCATCTAATAGGATTTCTGTAAATTTTGAAATATTTCAAGAGATTAAAAAGAATTTTCAGACATTTTTGAGAATTACGAAGAAGTTCAAATATTTTGATTTCTAAAAATTTTCAGTATTTCAATGAAATTTCAGTTCCTTTTTTGTTACTTCAAGGAGTTTCAAGACACTTCGAGTCAAAATAAGAAATTTGTCAAAAGTATCAATAGTATTTGAATTTTAATAGAAAATTACAAAAAATATTATTGAAATAAAATAGTTAATTTATAAATAACAATTCAAGAAATAAATCAACTTGGAAATCAACTAACAAAACTTGGAGTCAAAATCTGTCTCGATATAAATTCGAAAAAAAATGTTTATAATCTGGATTAATCTTTACCGACCTGAATTTAAATCTGGACTCCAGAGAATCGTTGATAATCGATTTGACAATGACAACCGAACAAAATGTTTTTGCCCCTCCAGGAAATGCTTGTATGAAAACTCGATATTTATTAATTTCTTGTTATCAGGAGGTAAAATTCTCATTTTTCTTTTTTTTTTCTTTGCTGAACTAGTCTGTAGGTGTGACGTCAAGGTCTCTTGTTATTTTCGTATGAGTGCAGTGGCGCGTAATTGACGGTAGCAATATATACAAAAGTGTAATAGTCATTCGGAGAACTTGCGCCGTGAAAAGGATGTGGGATTATGGCTGTTCGTGTAGGTCAAGGAAGGAATGTAGTTGACAAGGCCGAGACGTGATTGTAGGTACCTAGGTACTAGTTTCAAGCTATTAATAGTGAAAACAGTGTCGATATTGGCGATTGCTTTTATCTTGCGTTTATATCCACAAAAATTGTATCGTTTCACTTCCACTTCACTTTTATCCAATGCGTCTATCACTTTTATCCATTACTTTTTCCTTAGCAGCCTTAATTATTTTCTAACAGAAATTTTATTGATAGAGGATTATTTACCATTTATTAGGAGCAGATGCTCCATAACTGGTAGAGGTAAAAGGCCCAGAAATGTCCAGGGAAGAGAGGCATATTCAAAAAAAAATGAGGGATTCATTCTCGAATCAATTCCATGGAATAAACAAGATCGGAAGTAACTGTTGTTAAAGATCGAGGAAGAGTTATAAACCCTCCAGTAAGGGTTGAAGTTCGGTGCAAAATATCTTCCGCAAGAGTTAAGAATGTTGAAATCCATTTCTTTAGTGTAAAGTATCCAAAAATATAGAAAATAGTCTCCTTTTTATATATATATATATATATATATATATATTATTTACACTTTTCTTTATATAATAAAACTTTTTTTGAAACTATTTTGCTTCATTTAAACAAAGTTTATTTGATTCAAACAAAATTATTTTGAATTATTTTGATTTAAGGGCATGTAATACTTTACCATAAGAGCAAATTAGTTATACCAATTATACGTTCATAATAATAAATATTTTTAGCTAATTTTCGTCTCATGTAGACGAAGGTTTATTGACTCTTATTAGGTAAAAATATTTATTATTATGAACGTATAATTGGTATAACTAATTTGCTCTTATGGTAAAGTATTACATGCCCTTAAAGAAACTTTTTTTTTAATTTAAGAAGAATTTTTCTGAATAGATCAATACTATTTATTTAATTGATAAAAGTAAATGAAATTATTAAGCGATAAAAGTAGATAGTTATAAATTTATGTTCAATTTTATTTTTCTCGCGTTTCTATTATTACTATTGCGATATAGTTGCGATAAAGTTAATGGTCTCGTTTGATAGCTAGGTAGAAAGGAAGTTATTTTTTTCCGACTTCTGAGGCGTCAATCATCAGCATTTGCCGATCGACTCGTCGAGCAAAGGTCATTGCACGCCCAGAATTGGCACAGATACCTCACGAAATGTCTCTCACGGGTAATCCATGAAGCGTGCGGAAGCTCATTTATCATTGCTGTATAAACTTTTGCACTACAATGACGTGCAAACTTGTCAACGAAATGCAACAGTTGTGGTGCTTCGAAAAGTGTCGTTGCACTCGTCGATCGTTACTTCCTCTCGCAGCGAGAAAATATAGAAAAACTTGTAACGAATAAAATATTTTTACTCAAAAATATGATTTCTTCATCAATTAAGAATATTTTTAACCTTTCCTATTTACATTCCAAAAATATATTCTGTATTTTTTACCAAAATTTAAAAAATTTTAATAATTGAGTGAGAATCTTGGCACGCTTCGTGGGTCTGACTAAACACGGACCATTTTTACTTAACGGCTTGAAATACGAAAATTGTTAGATTGAGAAGCGTTGTAATTTTTTGTTTAACTTTTAACCGATAATTAATTTAGTTTATAAAATGAAAGCGGCCTTTTACGCCTTAACTTTGGCATTTCGTTCTCCAGTTTGAAAAATTATTGATATATATATATGTACCCCCGACGGATAAAAATAGTTTCACTAAAATAATTTATTTAGCTTGTCAATAATCACATTTTGAGTATAAATTTTCATATTAAATTTACAAATTTTGATATTATTCCCACTGATTCAGTCACTTGTAATCGATTTAATTTAATTTAATTTAATTTTAATAATTTGATTTTTACATTTATATTTAGGTATCAATTTATGTAAACGCATCACTTTTATGTATTTGGAATCGTTGCTACTTTCGTGTTTTCGATACGCTGTTTTGAAATATAAATAAATAATCTCTAATCCAGAGAGTCACGATTAGAAACAACCTGTTGCGAGTTCAGAAGCAAACTACCCCAGTGCACGTCCGGGATGTTGCGTGGGCTGATTTCAACCCTTGAATCTCTCCATTTTCCGTTCTTTCATACGCCTACGTTTTCTACCCACCCACGTTTTCTACGTTTGCTTAATTCCGAGAGAAAAGTGGGGAGAAAAAAACGGAAAAAAATCGGGATCCGTTAAAATTTCTCAAAATCCAATGAAATCTCGCTAAACCCCTTGAAATTCCCTTAGAATTCCTTAGAATCCCTTAGAATTCCATAAAACTCCAATACAGTAACTTTTCCTGTTTTTTTTTTATATCACTTTGTAATATATTATAATTTAATAATATATTCGTATATTTATTATTTACAGATCAGTTACCTTCAGAATTATGAGATTGTATGGGATTATAAAATAATTTTAAGGGATTTGACTATGTCTGTTAGAAATATATTGAAAATTCAACCATTTTTCATTTACTGTGATTAAAAGTTCAACTATTTGGTTGAAAAATCAATTATATTCTATTTAAAATTCATTCAGCTACGGTAATTGAATAAAACTTCAACTAAACTAATTTAAGTTTTTTTTAACAGTGTATTTTAAGAGATTTAATGAGATTTTATGGAATCTTGCATAATTTTAAGGAATTTAAAAGGGATTTCATAAGATTTCATGGGATTTTAAGTAATTTTATGGGATTTGATAATATTTAGAGAGATTCTAAGTAATTTTAAGCGACTTTAAGATATTTCACGAGATATTAAGTAATTTTAAGGACATTTATTTCCAGAAATTTTCAAGAATTTGGTAAGATTATATTGGATTTTCAAGAATTTTAAAGAATTTAACAAAAATCCATGGAATTTTGAGTATTGTTATGTGGCTGTCCGGCTATGTGACGTTGCGGGGTACGTTGCAAGAAAGCCATCTTTTAAATCAAATATAACAAAGTATGATTTATTGAAAGGGACACGATCAAGTATTCCCAATTACACAGAGTGAGAGAGAGAGACAACTAATTGTGGATTGGTGATTCGCTCTTCGTCCTATGCTCTTACAAAGTGATACTGATCTAACTCTCGCCACTGGAAATTGTCCACAAATAAATATCCTAATACCTAGGCTTCTCAACACATCATTCCACATGCAAGAATAACCACGGACATTTTTGTATCGGTTATTATTGTCGCAATTCCAGTCGTTCGATTTGTTTCTCACACACCCATTCGTTAACATAGATAACACCGATGATTCTTTTATACATTACGGAAGTCTCGATGAGGATCCAGCATTAGGCGTCTATTTGGAATTTACTGCAGCCTTCCCCGACACCATAGGTAATCCACGCCTTGGAGAGATAAGAGAATATAGCCTCGCTGCCAATTCCACTGTCCACCCACTCTAGTGGTTATCCTTATATATATGTTTCCTCTGATGGGAGCCGGTAGTCCCAAAATTGGAGGTTCACTGGGCGTCCCCAGAATAGCACGTTACCGGTAATTCCTCTGTGAGCCGCGGCCCTCATCTTTGGAAATCTATCAGTTTAAATATCGAGCACGCAGCTCTCCTTCGGTTTTCACAACCAGCTGGGCTGGAATCAGATTTCCAACTGCCTTCCCCTCGGCCAGTCCTTTCTTCTTCCTGTTGTCTTATCCCTCTTTCTCATCGGTGTGTCTCCTATCTTGTATGCGTAGCGATAAGACACCTGTGTCCTGTGTCCATGTCTGGACCCATACAGTTAAGAGATATAATGGAGACTTAATGGAATTTTGAGTAATTTTAAGAAATATCAATTGATTTTGCGAAAGTTAAAGAAAATTCATAAGAATTCATGGGATTTTAAGTAGTTTTGTGAGTTATAACGATATATTATGGAATTTTAAGGAATTTTATGGAACAACAAGGAATATCAAAGATTTTATGGGATTTTGAAATTTATGGACATTTATTTCCAGAAATTTTAAAGGATTTGGGGAGATTATATTGGATTTTGAGGAATTTCAAGAGATTTCATAAGATTTCATGGGACTTTAAGTAATTTTATGGGCTTTGATCATATTTTGGGAGCTTCTGAGTAATTTTAAGGAATCTCAAGTGATTTTACGAAACTTAAAGGAGTTTCATAAGATATTATAGAGTTTTAAGTAATTTTAAGGGATATAACGATAGGTTGTGAAATTTTAAGGAAGTTTAAAGAACATCAATTAATTTTACGAAATTTAAAGGATTTTACAAGATTTTATAGTTCAAGAATTAAAACTTCTCAATTATTTTTTCTACTAGCAAAAGGTGTGCAAAAACGAGAAATTAATCGCGCAAAGCGCGCGTATCATAATTGCTAGTAATGTTAAAATATGGTATATTAATTCTAAGACGTAATGTCATATTAAATTTAATTGACGTTATATGCAAATGACTACAGTATATTAAATTTTTATCAGTTTTTTTAACAGTGTAATTTTGTACCTTTTCAGTATTATTTCGCATGCGCATATAAAAAAAAATTTTCTTTGCATTAAAAAAAGTTTTTTTGATTCAAATAAATTTTCTTTATATTAAAGGAAATTTTTTTAAATCAAAAAATTTTTTTCTTAATTCAAAGAAATGTTTCTTTGATTCAAAGAAACTGTTTTCTGAGTGTAATATTGCTAGACAGTTTAATAACTTTGGATAGCAGAATTTTCTTTTCATTCCTGAATTCGAGTAACGAATGACTTCTTATCCGAAATAAAAGTTTCGAAAAGATTAGCAGAGAACGAGAGACGTAAGAAAGCAGTCGATAAATAACAAATAGAAAATAAAACCGTTGCTCACCGTCGCTACTACATCGGGAGTCGACCTTTCTCCTTTTCAACTTGAGGTCTTGAAACAAGCTCATGTTGTCTAGCTCACACGGGCTGCTCGTAAGGGTCATAATTCCTGAAAGCAGAAAGAAAAGCCACTGTTATATTTACCTTTTTCAGATAGCAATTGCTAAGATGATAGATCTCATCATTCTCAAAGTAAACAAATAAATTGTATGAGATATATGTATGCGTATAAATTATATGTATGTGTATAAATTATACGCATGTGTATAAATTATACGTATGTGTATAAATTATATCTACATGTATAAATGTCTTCTAGTCAAGTATGCTTTCTAGGAAATCTAGATTGGTTTCATAATTGCTAGATTCGCGTCTATGAAGGCGATATTTCATCTCGTTTAGACATTGTATGACTCCTGTTTGACATCATATGTACATATCGAAGAGAAGGTTGTGACTTCCAATGTGAAAGTACGAGTATAGTCGCGAATACTGCGAACGCATAGTTTACTATTAACCCCTCTTTAACCAAATGGCACACAATTGGATCTGCACGTTGCATAGTTTCATTGTGCAAAAAGAATACATTTATGGGGTTCACCCGACCCCGAGTGACACGATTTACGTGCCGATTATAGAAATAAAGAAAGCTTTTTCTCATCCTTTTTTCTCTTTCAGTGTTTCGAATTCTTGTGTTGTATTTTCATGGAGAATAATGTTTCCGCTAAAGAATATTTTACCAGGGAGAATAAACTCTGAATTGCATAATGAAAGTCTCATCTGAATAAACTTTAAGATGGAGGCGCCATTAGAGAAACGGTTGTCGCGAACGTGATAATTGGTTCTTGCACTCGCTCCTTCAATTACAAGTCAGGGTCAACCGACAGATGAATAAACACTAAAGGCCTTCGCAAAATCGATAAAAAGAAAAATGCAAAATGTAAAGTTCATAGACGTAAACTTCTTTTAGTTCTACTTGATGTTTTTGCATGTTGGAATTTTTTTTCGACTGTAACACTTATTTGCTATTGATACTCGGAATTTGGATAAGAAAACAAGACGAGCGTATCCTTCTTCAGATAAAATGAAAAGTTTTAAAGGGAAAATAAAGTTCGAAAAGAACTTTTTAGAATAAGTGAGATTTCTCTTGGTATTACAGAAACATTGATAAAAAGTTGGAACAAGTTATATATTTCCAATGAGCCAAGAACGGCTAGACTACTTATGATATCAAATTAATGTAGTCTATAAAGATCTCTATTATCATGTTAAATCCGTGAATCATCTCACACTTAATGAATCTCACTTAATCATCTTCATATCTATTCTGAATACCATTAACGACATAAAATTACAATTCTCCTGACACAAGATCGAAATTGAATAAATTATTATCTTCACCACAGTAACTTTTCTTTTATCTCTTCAATAAATGAAACTCAAGTTAAACTTACAAAATTAAATGAAGAAAAATGAAGAATATGGATTTTCAGGGATTTAAAAAGATTTAGGGAGTTTCAGTAGACAAGGCTCGTTATGGTCAGCCAATTTTGTGAGTCAATATTGTCTGACCAAAACTGGGATTATCTACTGCCTGGACCGCTTTTTCCTCAAGGAAATCTTAATTATTCTCAGCATCAATAGTCGAATTA
>CAJFCO010000122.1:673105-726623 GCA_904066015.1 Synergus gifuensis
TATATATATATATATATATATATATATATATATATATATATCTTTCAGAATCCTTTAGAATCCTTCAGAAACCCTTTAGAATCCAGTGACCCGATTTCATGTGATACGTTACAGGATTTCTGCAATAAGATTTAATGCGTTTGCATTAATGTTCCAGAATATCATAAGAATCATCTCCGTATTACATAAAGTCGGTAAATTACATTAAAAGTCTGCGCATAAAAGTGAAGAATAAAAGGGAACATAACTCAATATAGCGAGGCAATGCATAAAGAAGGGAAGAGCGGTTTCATGTTGGCTGCAGCAGGTTCGATCGCGTGTGAACGGGGTTTAAGGCCGCGTGCCGCATCTAAAGCCGCTAAGCGATGTCGAAGTGTGCGATGCCAGATGGCGTTAGGTTTTCATGTTACTCCGCCAATAAACAGCGAGTTTACTGCATCGCGAATCGCGAATTGTGTACATATAGCCACTGTGCGTGCGCGGCTGCATAGATATTTATATGTATGAATATATGTATATATCATTTATATATAGGAATGTATGTATGCATGTTTGTATGTATGTATGTTTGTATCAGTGTTTAAAAGTGTTTGTATACACACACGAATACAAGCGACCCGAGCAAGTATATAACGCGGTGCACGGGGGTCCTTGCTCCCTGGCCGTATGTGGGTCAGCAGTCTCACACACGCCACCATTCTTGCGTAACCAATGCATGCATGCGCCATCACGTATATATATATATACGACGGAACCTCTCTTGTGTGCTCTAACCACCATCGACCATGTGACGTCCGATAGTACTTATTTTATTAGTTTCTTCTGCTTTTTTAGACCAAATAGTCATGTCTTCTAAAGAATGGTCGATGTTTCAAGGTAACGACACCGGAAATGAGAAAAATGGTTGTCTTATACTTGCTTTTCAAAATGTATGTTTACTTCTTTTTCGCAGAAAAGAGAAGAAAACATTACTGGATCAAAGAGCCCAGAATATTATGTAGAAATAATAGTTTTTCAGCATTTTAAAGATATCAGAAACGTTTGCTTGATTCAGACAAACCTTTTTTATATATCTGTAATAATACTGATTTTTTCAACAGAAGGATAATAATTAACTTACCCACAAAAGGCACGGAAATCTAATTCGGAAATGAAATTCTTTCAGTTTTTTTGATTCCCTGATGTTTTTCACGTTTTCTTCTGCACAATGAAAAGTGAAGAAAGTATATATGTAATGAGTACCGACATGTAAAGTCACCTCTTTTCATAGAAGGCAAGAAAGAAAGTACAGATCCAAGTTGAAAAAAGATTACTCCGTAGTGCAGATGGGGACTATCTTTTTAGATAATATGATGGCTACACGAAGTTACTTTATGTAAATAAATTCCATGTCAGGGATTTTCTCAGCGCGAGATCTCATCGATTTTGTCGCAAGATATTCTTTAAAAGTCAACATATTCGATATTTCCACTTCTTAAACTAGGAAAATGTCTTTTTTATGTATACTAAAATCTCTAAATGAGCATTGATTTTCTCTGCGCAACTTTGTACTATAATGATGTTCTAATTAAACTCATAATCTAATTAAATATGCATTGTGTTTAAATAGAATTTCACTTTACCTCTAATTTTGTTTATTTTCTTTATAACCCTGATATACTTTTTTCACTCAGGCTATTAAAAGTATAGTCATGAAAATAGGTTTTTAATAACCTGAACAGCAAGTATGCAATCACAGGTCATGGACGAACTGTAATATAATTAAGGATTATAATTTATGATTATTATAAATCCATTATTACTTGGAAAGTGGTTTAATACCATATTCGAGTTGAATTTTGATCTGATTTAAATACCGGTAAATCTAAATGCGACTTGGGCGCAACGGATGATTTTACGTCCTACATAGAATTTACCGCTACAGAGCCGCGATATGGTGAAAGTGACTCTCCCACGCCATGACATCCTAGTTCTAGCCCCTCTATTCATTTATCCTCTTTCTCTCTCTTTTTCCCCTCATTTTTCACTGACAGTCTCAGCACGACGAGACGATGTCTGGCTCAACTTGAACCGTTGACAGCGGAATAATTTGCTTTAAGAAAGAGACACAATCTGATCATATTTTGCGTAGAAGAATAGAAAGTGCGAGAGTTAGACATTCGTGCCGTCTCAAAGCTCGACCACCGGTTAATTTTAATTATCCTCCCGAAACTAATTTATTCCACTCGGAATTAAGTTCAAGGATTTATAGTCAAACTACCGGTCTTTCTCTTTTTATATTCACTTCCTAAATGTCAGTGAAATAATGAATAATCATAATGAGCCAGCGAGAGAAAACCTACTTACATCTTTTATTTAAATACATATAGTACAATCTAATGTATCCCAAATAATTTAATTAAACTTGCCACTACATCAGAAGATCGAGTCAGGAAAAGGTCTCAGAAGATAGCACAAGTAATCCTTTTCAGGCGAACAATCACTGAAGTTAAATCACTTAGCATAAGTAATAATTACTTTAGAACTTAGAAAGAATCTTGCAAGCTTGGTTAATAATTAATTAATTAGATAAAAGTACGAATTATTAGATACTTTGGCTTTTCACGACCTCTCATCTCGAGAGTTAAAACGGAACTAAATATTTTGGTATATATACTCGTCTGAAAACAGACAGTCTGAAACAATAACAATGCCCGCGTGGTAAGAGGTATAAAGGCCAGGTACGAAAATTCCAATAATAATGAAAAGCCTTCCTCGATATGTAAACACTTTCCAATTTAATAATACGGACGAGATTAATTCAGACCAAAATCAAAGAGATGTCAATAAACCATAAACACTACAATTTCTACGATTTTTCACTACTTTTTTTTTTTTTTTTTTTTGATTACTTATTGTATTGCATTTTCCTTCTCTATTTTCCTGTCTATAAAATATAGACATGCGGGCTATTTAGTATTAAATTGGGCAACAATGAGAAATCATTTGGTTGAAGCTTGCAAAAGTGCGATAAGATGCACGAAAATAAACTCCATGTCTTCAAAAGTGGGCCAACGAGGTGAGATGTCTTACTTCGATTTTCCTTATCTACTTATGAAATCATCACTGTCCATTAAAAATAATATTCATAAAATTAATACTAGACATATAGCGACACTATAAATTATATACCATAATAAGTAAATACAAAATACAAAACAAAATACAAAAAATAAAACAAATTTTAAAATTTGGTACTTTTCTAAAAACATAAAAATATTTGGAAGATTTATATCCTGTATATAACAACACTGTAAATTATACTCCAGTTTATGAGTAGGAAAAATAAAAATAAAAATAATAATACCATAAATCGTAAATTCTCTGAAGAATATTATTAATCCGTAAATCATGCAAGTATTTCTGTTCGTGATAGGAAGTTTGTAGGCATTTTACGATAACTATATTTTGTGTGTTTAGACTATCTGTCGTCATTATCGTGTTTACCAGTATTATTAAATGGTGCAGTAGTCATAAGCACATTGCAACTGTAATAAAATAACTTTATATAACAGTAAATTGGCATTTGGCTGCCACGTAACGTGCCTATAATTTATAGGGGCAACTCCTTCGAGAACTTGCAGAAGAAAGATACAAGTTCTCCTTTCTATCGACTCCATAATGATGATGTAAAAAATATTTCTCACTATATTGGTTTACAAGTGAATGTGTTACTTGCTAAATTCATTCTACAATCGTTTATTCATTCCTCTACAATTAAAACTGATGATCATTTCCAATTTATTTGACCCCATCAAATTCAGGAAAAATCAAATTTAAAAGAAATAACGAATGCTTTTGTGATAGTTAGGGTTGAGTGCAAGGCAAGTCTGAGTATAGACGGGGTTTATCTACTGCAGATACTCTTTACCTATAAATTTCCACGTTGGACACACATACAGGTCGTAATGAGTCGTTTTCTTACGTAGGAGAATGAAGAGAGTTCAGGGGAGAAAGAGATCGTGGAACGGTGAAGGTGAAAGAGTGAGAAAGAAAAATAGTGAGAGTGAATGAGAGAGTGATAGAGAGAGAGAGAGAGAGATATGTCGGTGTCGAGTGCTCGCTCGGTGAGTGAGAACGGCCAGTGAGAGTCAGAGCTCAGTACGTTGAACTTCTGCAGTGAAAGTTTCTATTATACCACTGGCCTTACTTTTCCTACAGCAAGCTTTGCCTTGTTGTGTCATAAGTCCCAAGGAGCATTATAGGAACGAGCCGATATTCGTTCCGCTGTTTGCTATACAACACAATGTCCCGTTTTCAGAATACCTTTCCTGAATCATCAAATTTCCTCATTAAAAAGGATATCATCAATTTCCTCAAAATTCGAATTTCACTAAAAAATGAGTTCAATTTGACCAATAATGGCTCAGATCCAATAGAAAAGCCGCACTAAGTGATGCAAATGAACGTAAGATTCTTTGAACTATTTTGGTGTGGGTGCAAGTTTTGTACGAGTTTTTTAACCTTTTACTCGTGCTTTAAAGATCAGAATTAGAAAACTATTAAAAATTGCGCCTGAACTAAGCCGGAATTAAAGATTCTTGGGTCGTTGAACGGCCGGAGTAGTTATTTAAAGAAATTTGAAAGACTTTAAGCACTCTGAAAAATATCCGGTTCATTGGTGTCATTTTAAAAGAGAAGAGAAAAATTCCATGAGATTTCATTGCTTTCTAAAATTGTTACTCAAGACATGACTGTAATCAATTTCGTTTTCAATATAATTATGATTTATTCGTTCACAATTCTTGAAAATCCTGAATGAATTCTGCTAAAATACCTAATATACCTTAAAATACTGAATATACCTTAAAATACAGAAAGTAACAAAAGCTGTAAAAAACACTGAAGATATAAAAATAAATCTCCAACTAAAAACTCTCTTAGGTATATAAATCTTAGAGGAGTTTTATTAGATAAACAAAACTTGATTTAAGTTTTTATACAACTTGAGATGGTGATTTGATTCTGGTGAAGTCGGGAGATGATTCTAAATCCAGATATAGCATGTGAATTCACGAGGAAAAGTTTTAAAACTGTCGCAATCGGGAATTGAGTGTAACGTCCCCGGATATTTGTTTGATGGGGTTGCGAGGTACCCCACAATTCAGGTTCCCAGTTTCTATTGCTTGCGTAATTCGGTACTATAGAATCGCAACGATACCAATCGCTACTGCGACCCCGAGTTGAGTAACGAGCAAGAAAGGCTCTTCCTGTACAGAACTAAACTCGGAAGAGAAAAAGACGGATGTGTGCTGACTGAGTGATATATTTATTTCATTCTCAACTTGTAGTCATCAATTCCAGTCAAAACTCCAGAAACTTAGAATTAATTAAATCACTATTTCTTGTTTAAAAATATTCTCTTCCAGAGAATCGACGAAATAGAAGAAAAATATTGACTTATTAAATGATTCATTAAATTAAATGATTATCTAAAGAAATTTTTGGATGTTGGCTTTTTGAATTTCTGTGAACTATCAACACTAGTGTATGACAGTCACCAATTGTGATTCGCAATTAGCGAAGCGTGCAATTGTGAAATCGCACCGTCGGTGTTATTGACCCGAAGGCCGATATTGGCGAACACAATCGTGATCGCCAAGTTGAAATGTCATTCGCCTTAAAATTATTGCAATGCCGCATACTACGCAAGCTTAGAAAAATATTCGCGCAAAAATGAGATCTTGTGACAACAGCAAAAAGTCGAATCGAAAGAAAATCGAACTACTTTAATTCTTGGAATGCCTGAAGCTGATTTTGATCAAGAAATAAAATCTCGAATAAAACCTGACTTATATAGAAACCAATTAATTTAAATCTTACAGATACTCGCCAAAATTCCACTAATATGTTTCCGGAATGACATTTGACATTTGCGAATCCACCTGCAGTTTCTTAACTTCACTTTAGTCCCACATATACGATTCAGGAAGTGTATAATATTCTTAAAGAATAATTTTTTCGCGTCTTTTTAATTAAAATGCGAGTAATGTTTGAATAATTGTAAAATGAATAGAAAATTGAAGGAAATGGAATTCCTACCCAAGTGACGACCCTGTAGTACACTCATCTTGGCGCACATCGTAAAATCACTCTTTCATCTGGAATATATCACGAAGTCTTTCACAGAAAATCTTGGCTGCATCAAAGACACAAAATAATCCATCCTCTTATATCTTGACATGATTCATTTGAAAAATCAAGCACAAAAATATTCCATGTCACCATAAAGCATCGTAAAATCCGAATTCATATTCCATTTTCCTTTGATACTGGGAAATGTTCGCTTTCACTATATGATGTTCACTCTTAAAACTTTTATTATCCTTTGGCACTCTCGTGTTTAAAGCTCCATTTTTCTCACTGAAAAAAGATCGTATTTCTAGTTTCCTGACCTAATTTCAAATTCCACGATCGATTTTCACATTTCCTTGAATATTGGTACATTTTTCGACATTACTTTTCAATTACGCGCATATAATTTCACGTTTTCTGATAAAATTTCGAATTCTTCGTCAATATTTGGATTTTTTAAGGCACACGCGAGTAACGGTGAAGGCGGTAAGAAGAAGAACGGAAGAACGGCACAACGGTCGAGAATTCGATGTGAACGCGATGACTACCAAAAACTTTTTGGGACGGCTTGGTTGCGTACCAACACGCGAACCGTGGAAGTCGGTTATTGTGGTGGTACTAGTGACCTCGATACGAACCGTGGCCCCCCAATCGAAAGGCCCAATGCCAAAAAACCTGGCTCACACCGGTCCTCCAGAACTTTCACTCTCTCGAAATTTGTTCGCATACCGTCTCAGTTTCTTACACATACTCAAAAATATTATACTTGTATCGTTTTATTTTGTAATCTACATATATAATAATAAAACTGAAAGTCTGTGTGTGTGTGATCCGAATACACTTCCACACCATTGAGAATTAGAACCAAACTTTACAGGGCGTCAAATTTATCCCGTGGATTTTTTTTAATATTTTAGAAATGTTTTTGAACTTAAAAAATTTTTTTTTTATTTTTTTTTGTATTTAATAATGTTTAAAATGATTTTAGAGAATTTAAAGATATTTTAAGAAATTTTTAAAAAGTTTCAAGAACTTTTCAGAGATTTAGAGGAAATTCAAAGGATTGGAATTTATAAGGATATAAATATAGGATATATAATTAAGGATATATTAAAATTCGTTACAATTATCATAAATCCTTAAAATCTTTAAATTCTGTTAAACTATTTTAAAAATCGCTTGAAATCCTTTAGTTTCTATAAAATCCTTTAAAGTCAGTTTAAATTTCTTGAAATACCAAGTAACCCCGGGTAAATTTTTAATAGTTTTTTTTTTTATACAACTAGATCTTGTAATATAAAAAATTAAAGGAAAATTTCGATCAGTATTTATTCATCTCATTCTCATGATTTTACGTTTTATCTACATAATGATCCTTTTCACAATCATTAAATGCATGCTACTCGATTAATAAGATATGGATCTTAATTCTGCAGTTTAACGAAAAATATAAAAAGTAATGCATGTTCGTAGGATTAAATAAAAAACCTTTTTTATATTTTTCAGAGTTTAGATTTGCACGTAATAATGTTTAAAATTAATGGATATTCAAATGAAGATTCGGTAACTTCGTGTAAATATATTTTTAATTACGATTAAGATGGAAATTTCATTAATACACAGAAGTAGGAGAATTTTCACCTTGACCATTTAAAAATTAATTTCCGTGTGATTACAAATTAAATAAATATTATTGAAGAATTCTAGTTTAAAGGCTCTTAAGCATTTATAATTTATTATAAAATCAATCATTTCTGTTCAATTTATATAAACTTTAAAGTAGCTTTTGCTCAAGAATACAGAAGTTTCATAAATAATACAATTTTCTAAAGATTCCGAAAATGAGGCATCCTAATTTAAAGGCTTTTGGATCACAATTCATATTCTATTAATAATTTAATGTTTCAGTATCTAAATGTTAAACGATTTCATATATCAAATAAATATTCATAAATGTTCTCAACACGTATTTTGTGTGATTCAAATAAGGAATTTAAAACTTGATAGGGAATTTTATTGAGGGATTTCAAAAGCTTTTTATGATTTTTAAAAGATTTTGTAGAATTTACAAAGATTTCAAAGGTTTTCGTTAAATTTTAAGGATTTTCAAGAAATATTTCTAATTTATAAAAGATTTTGTAATATTTTTTTAAGGATTTCATGGAATTTGATGAAATCTCTAACGATTTTAAGGGATTTTAAATGTTGAAAAACTTCCAGAAGTTGCTAGAAATTTTTAGATATTTTCATTAATTTTAACATGGATTTCAAGAGATTAATGATTTTGAAGGTTTTTGTGCATGTTTAACGATTTTCAAGTGGTTTCTAGGAATTTTAAGGGAAGTTGACGATTTTTAAGTGATTTTTACGAAATTCAAGAGATTTTTAGGATATTAAAACGATTTCGTAGAATTGTATGGGATTTTAGGATATTTCGTGAAATTTTAAGGGATTTCAAAAGCTGTATAAGAATTTTATGTGGTTTTAAGGAATTTTAAATATTATTCTGAAATTTTAAGGAATCTCATGAGATTTCTAATAATTTTAAGTGGATTTAGAGAGATTTTTCTGAAGTTTAAATGATTTTGAGAGAATTTTAAAGGATTTCATCGAATTTGATAAGATTTCTATGGAATATTTTTAAGGGATATAAAAGATATAGAGATTTCAAAAAAAATTTTTTTTAATTTCAAGAATTTTTCTGGGGATTTTAAGAGATTTTAAAGTTTGTTACTAGGAATTTTTAAAGATTTTCATTAATTTTAACGTGGATTTCAGAAGATTCATGAGTTTGAAAATTTTTCTAGATTTTTTAAGGATTTCATGGAATTTAGAGAGATTTCTAAAACTTTTAATGGATTTTAAAGGATATAAAAGGGATTTGAATTGTTATCACAGAATTTAAAATAATCTAAAGAAGTTTCTGAAAACTTTAAGAGATTTTCACGAATTTTAAGCGATTTCAAAGGTTTTCAAAAGTTTCTTGGAATTTTTAGAGATTTTGAAGAAGTTTAACATGGATTTTAAGAGATTAGAGATTTTGGTTTTTGTGAATTTTTTAAGATTTTCACTGTTATCCCTATAAAACTTCAATTTTTTAAAATAAAATTTTAATTAAAAGAAATAAAATATCATAAATTATATAATATTGAAACAGAACGTAAATGCGCGCGTTCGTTCTTGTGTATATAAAAATATAAATGTCTAATTTTCTTAACATAATTACCATAGGTCCATAATTATAAATTCCAACTAAAATAATTAATTAATATAAAACTTGTATAACAATTTGAACATTATACAAAGAATAATTTCTATAAATTACGTAATGACTAAAACAGCAAACAGTTAGATAACTTCTGATGAATTTATTCTCTATTAAACAGAGTAATTCCTTATTAAACCGCTAACTAATTACAAATTCCCATTCTCCAATCACATCCGCAACTATCGAACCCTTCGAAAGCCAATATGCAAGTCATTACGTAGCTAAAATTAGTCATCAAACTAATTAATGAGGATCTAAAATTAGGTTCATAAACAGTTATGTTTATCAACATTTGAACCTAGATAATACCGCCTATCACTGTGCCATATTTAATTATAAAATATATCAGCCCTAAATATACAGATGTTAAAGAAAAACATCCATTTTTCTCCTTGCACCGGTCACATAAATGAAAGAGGACACAAAACCCCATAAATGAAGGCCGACAAGTTAAATGGGTCAAGTGGGGGGAGGTGAGATGCTCGATTTTCGAGTGTTTCACTTTCAACAGATAAAGAAAGTAACGAAAGTTAAGGATGAAAGTTTCGTAGGACCGGCAGGTGAGAGCAGAGACCGGTACATATGTCCGTAAGAAGATCGTCATTTTATACGCGCATTTTCGACGAAAGTAAAAGTAAGCGAATGCTCTGCGACAACCTCGTCATTCGAATAATGCGAATACCGGTTTTTTGCCGTCTTAAAGAGAAGATCGCAAGTGTCACTGTCAGGTTCATTAAAATGTCGACTATGCCGAATTTGGAAATCGATTTAAAGCCTTTCAAACATCCGAAAGACGTTTTTTTTTCTTTCATTACATTTTATTTTCTTTTATTTCATTTTATGTCTTTGAAAATATTTTCCTTATTCAATTAATACACTCAATCTTTTACCGGATTATGCCCACTTCTTTTTTTCATGCCAGTGCAGTTTTTAAACCACAAATTGCATTCAAAAAACAGTTTTTTTCTTCACAACACATTTTCAAATCCAAGTACACTTTTTTAATAACACGACACTAAGAAATTTATTCTATTAAATCCGTTCCGACTTGTTCGCCTTCCAGACGACTAATGAATCAATTCGCGTAGCAATTGGCGTTAAAATATAAGATAGAAAAATATTTATATTATCTCTATTTACCAAAATCAACAAATTGGCTTAGAAACTCGATACTTTTACCGAAATAAGCGGAATTTGAGCAAATTTCTTTTTTTTAATGGAGATGGAGATTTTCTGCGACTTTTCTAGGCAGAAACGTCTAACCTAGTCGCGAGTACATGCGTTTATTCGAGTAAAGTGTAGGCTGTAGAGTCGTTCGTACCAGCACGCTGTGAGCGGTCGGCCATGGCATACTTAGTAATGTCAATCACACCGGCATGCACTTTTGCACGTAGTTGTTTGTGTATTGTGCGCAGATGCATATATATATATATATATATATACACATATATACATATATATGGTACATATATATACATGTTATATATATATATACATATATATGTATATATTATATATATATATACATGTATAACACATGCATATATATTTGCGCGCGCTCTACGAACAGCGTATGTGCCCGTTACGTAGTGTCGCAGCATTTCGGCCCTGAACCTTCCAGTTTCGTCGAATGCTCGCCCTTAACCCTCGACTTTTTATCCAACCGACCACGTAATACTCTTTCTGCAATATCTTGCCTTTCGCAAATCCAAGTAGCGACTAAGCCAATCGTTTGCTGCACTTGCATTGCAACTACTTCACTTTTATTGTCCTAGGTTCTACGATACAAAGATTTTTTAAAGCAAATCTGCTATAACGCAATGAACTTTAGTTACCTCCCTCTCCAAAAAATTTTTCTACAAAAATCATAAACATATCTTCACTTTTCCCTATTGTTCTTATTTTGAATCGAGTGTAAAATTTCCTTTAAATTTTTATAAAATACACTTATCGAGAAAAATTTTAATATTTAGTGGGACGACTGAAAATTACCGAAAAATAAAATTCGCGACACTGTAAAATTCCCGAATAAATAATTACCGAAAAATAAAATTCCCGACATTATAAAATTGCCGACAATATCAAATTCCCGACACTAGAAAATTTCCGACAGTTTATAAAATTCCCGAAATAAAAAATTTCCGACGGAAAATTGACGATAATATAAAATTCCCAACTCTGTAAAATTCCCGAAAAAAATTATTTTAATAAATAAATAAATAATTCAAATAATAATTTTTAAAAATTGTTTTTATTATTCTTATGAGTGATCTCTAAAAATTATTGAAAAATATTTTTAAAAATACAGAATAATAAAAACAATTTTTAAAAATTATTATTTAAATTATATATTTTATTAAAACAATTTTTTTCGAAAATTTTCCAGCGTCGGGAATATTCTAGTATCGGGAATTTTACAGAGTTAGGAATTATATATTATCGTCAATTTTCCGTCGGCAATTTTATATTGTCGGGAATTTTATTTTTCGGTAATTATTTATTCGGGAATTTTACAGTATCGGGAATTTTATTTTTCGGGAATTTTCAGTCGTCCCTATTTAGTTGAAGATCCTTTTTTTATTGAAAAGTACACTATTCCGTTAAAATTCATTTTCTTTTTGTAGAGAAAAATAAACTATTATTCTTGATATAGAAAATTAATTTTTATTGTTGAAAATCCAACTACATATTAAATTTCTGATTAGAAATTCCAACAGTATTTAGATTGGGTTTTGCATTTTTTGGATTAAAAGTATCAAAAAAGTACCCAAAATCATTTTATTTTTATTTATTTACTATTAGAAATTTACCCGACGTTGTCCGGGTTTTTAAGAGATTTCAAGGGATTTTATAGAGATTAAAAGTGATTTTTAATATTAGGGAATTTCAAAATATATTTTAAGAAATGACAAAGGATTTTTTAAAGAATTCAAAACAGTTTAAGGATTTTCAAGAGTATTCACAAGATTTCAAGGGATTTTTGTAAAAGTTTGAAAGAGTTCTCAAAAGAATGTTCAGAGATTTTTTTAGAAATTTCTATACATTTGACAAGATTTCAAGACACCTTAAAGGATTTTATCAGATTTTAAGTGACTAAAAAATTTGAAAGGATTTCAAGAAATTTTAGTGATAAGTGATTGTAAAGAATTTCCAAGGATTTCAAAAGAATTCAAGAGAGTATGAAAATTTTCAGAAGATATTAAAACATTTTAAGTGATTTTAAAAACTTTCAAAGGAATTTATTAAGGAATTTATTCTAATGTGGAATAAATCAAATAAAATCCCTTAGAATTACTTTAAATTCTTTAAAAACTTTTAAATGTTCCGTAAATATCTTAAAATTGTTCAAAATACATAAAAATTCCTCGAAGTTCATTAAAATATCTTGAAATCTCTTTAAATTCTTTAAAATTCATTAATATCAGTTAAAATGTCTTGAGATTTTGTGAAATCTCTGAAAAAAATCTATTGATAACTCTTTTCAATTCTTTTAAAAATCCCTTTGAATTTCTACAAAGAAAAAACAAAGACTGAAAGTGTTTACAGTTTAAGTCAGTTTTTAGGCTGAATTTAAATTTAAGTCAGTTTTTAGTCTTGTTTTAAAATTTCTTAGCCTTAAAACAAGACTAAAAACTGACTTAAACTTAAATTCAGCCTGAAAACTGACTTAAACTGTAAAAACTTTCAGTCTTTGTTTTTTCTGTGTAAAATCAATCGAAATCTCTTAGTATCCCTTGAAATTCCTTAAAATTACTATAAATCTCTTGAAATTCCTTAAAATTATTTAAAACCTTCATCAAACTTATCTAAATTCTCTAAAATTGCTCTTAGCAAATAAATAAAAATTTTGGGTTTTGGGAACAGTGGAAACTTTTTTTTTGTTATTATTCCAATAAATGTAAAAAAGATCGTCAGACTAGAAACAACCCAATAGTATTTAGTAAAAAATTTGAACATTTAGTTAAAAATTCATTTTTTTATCCAAGAGTTCGAATTTTGGGATACTTTGAGATTATTCTCTTTATAAAAGTTGAAATGTCAGTAATAATCTACGATCAAAAAGTGCTGAAGATTTGATAAAGCCTGTATTTACATATATAACCCAAGTTCAAATTTATATCAAAACTTGTTGATATCACTACGCCCATGAAGTTTCTCGAAGGACATTGACAAGATAGCTCTTATCTGTTGACCCGCTTGATGCACTTGGTTTAATTTTCTTGTTTGACAACGATATTAATTCTTACGATTTACTTAGCAAGAATAAAAACTCTCTTTTTCCGCTTTCAACCACATCAAGGAAACTCAATTCTATTCCCCTCGCAGCTTAAAACTTAAAACTTCATTCATCCTTAATGACGAATTCGAGCACCAATAACTTTTTTTCTGATCAGACATCAACATATTTCCTAATTGAATTGTTCATTTGTTTAGCAATTGTTTATATAATTACTGTGACTTTCCTACAACATGGATAATTGCAACATTATTTTACGAGGATAGGTGCAAGGTCTCCCGTCCTTGGGAAAACGGATACTACGCATCATAAAGCATCCCACTGGATGAAAAACAAATCAGTGTTAACCCCGAAGTCACGTACTTCATTGACACTATAGAGTGGAATCTCCGCAAAAGTTGGCAGCCCTGTTTACAAACACTGGCCACTTCTGAAGGGTTTATTTTTTTAAAAAACAGATAGAAATTCCAATCAACGCTCAATAACAAAATTTCCCATCCCCCCTCATTCTGCAGTTCTCGGGAATTAATAAATATACTATTGAACAACAGCCTTCATTCAAAAGTAGATATTTTATTAAATAATCATTTAAATCAATAAAAGATCTGCTTTTGAACGAGAGCTCATGATTCAATACTACATTTATATTTACAATATGACATTCATATTGATTTCCGAGCATTTGTTCTTAATGCAATGTTGACAAGACATACCGAGCTGTATTTTTCATGAAATATTAATTAATTGAAACAAGACTTGAATAGAAGGGTCGAATCAGTAGTTACGGAAGGTTATGGTCAGACAGCACAGGAAATATCTGGCTTATTCCACACTTGAAAATTTGCATTAAATGCAAACCATATACGCAGAAAAACAGAAATTTTCTTCATTGTACCTATTTTACTTGAAATAAAGAAGTTAGAAAATGTAGTCTATTGTGTAATTGTTTTGCATTTTAGCACTGACAATATTAACTATTCATAACTGTCTACGCACATAGAAGCATGCAGTAAACCGCTGCATTTTGTTTGTTACATGTATTGCATGCAACTGCATTAAAAACATCGACGAACAGCGAACACTTTGCTTGGACTCAATCGCAAACGTTTGATATTTGCCATTTAATCAAAGTCGAGATAAAAAAAAGGAGAAATCGCTATTGAATGCCACAGATCTTCAAGACTGAAGATCAACTATTGTTGTCTGTGGCTAGAGGATAAAAACGGAAAATAAAACGCAGATATTCCAGCGTAACGATTATCATTCATAGGCGTAGAATACTGATAAAGTGAGGGAGATATCAGGGTCTTGAATAATATTATAGAATATTATAGAATATCATATAGAATATCAAAATCAAAATCCATACACACAAAAGATCATTACTTTTGTTTAATTCATTAAAAGATGAATTCCATCGTAGGTTGAGTATAAATATCTGACAAATATAAGTTTCGATTGAATATCCCTTCTAAAACTGATCACTTGAATGATCCAACGGTTAAAGGTCGATGATCGTGGATCTTGTCCATGATCTTGTTGGAATTTTCTTGGGCGACGCGATTGCGTGCTGAGACTAATATCGAGCCGGAATTATCGCCATTTGTAAAGCCTTAAGGCCGACTTGTGTCCGTGAGAATCGACCTTAAGAAGGAGTGTCGACATCTCGCGCGTCACGATCATCGTGCTATTAAAATGATCTAGCATCTATGGAAACTGCAAGACCAATTTTCATCAAACTCATTCAACAAATCTTGATTCCTTTCCCTTAATACAGATACCATTCCTTAATATCATATAATCTAAAGAACATTTCTCTTCAAACAAGATTACTCTAAGTTTCTACTGAACCATTGGGAAAATAATGAAAAATGTCTGGAAAATATATTAAAATGAAATCGTGTGATACTGACTGATATAGTCGATTAAATAGTATGTGTCAGAGTCAAGTGAGATCATGAAGAGGCAAGGATACTAGGCTGTTGATACTAGCATTAATTCATCCTGTTCAAGATCTGCGAGGATGAAGGAAGAACCTTGGAGGAATTTCAAGAACGATGTAGCAGATCCTCAATTTAAAGACAGAAAAATAATGGGAATAAACAGTTCCTCATATAAAAAACGTTGGTTCTTCAAAAAAAAACCGAAGAGTTGAACCTGAATCGTAACCGATTTCAATTTACTTTTCAAAACACAAAGCATTAGTCTTTATCGTTGAAGAATCGCGGTATTCTAAGCCAGTATTCGAAGTCTAGGAGTGTGCGTGCAAATGTGTATAAAGCTATGATTACTGGTGGATATATTTAGTTTGAGATTGGCATAGGTCGTGAGTGTGCTGTTTGTTATCTGTTTCTGTGCACGTGGCCTCTATTGGCTGATCTAGCCGGAATAGAGTCAGTGACGAGTTATTGCAAAGTAGGTGCTCAATATGCTCATTAAGAGACTCAAGTCATATTTCCCCCTCTATTATACATACATTTGTTCAAAAATAAATCTCAAGAACCTTTGAAAACGTTTATCACACAAAGAAATAAGGAGATAAGATTTTGATAAAGAAAATTGATATTCGATAAAGAAAGATCTTTAGAAATGAGGGGAGTTTAACTTCTTGACATGGGAGTGAAATTGACGTCAGCATAATTAGGAATAGAGGCCAATAAATTCTTATGTGATCCTAGGCCGATGGCTCTAGCACCCCGTGAATTGAAGTCAATGAAAAATGTTGTTCAGAACTGCAAGCACCCGGATCACTTACTCATAGATATCATACGTCCTTCGAGCCACTCTCGACCAATGTCAAGCGGTTGTCATTGGTCGTCATCGTGACGTAGATTATTCCCTCGACCAATGAGATTCTCGCCTTACATTTCGCAATGCCAATTGACTGACTTCTAACCAATCCCCAGAAGACTTCTATTATTTTATTACGTTCTATAGTCCAAGTTGCGTATCACGTGGATAAGCGTGTACCAATTACTTTGGAAACACCGTTCATTAAACAATTTGCATCAGGATTATAATTATATGTTAATGTAAGATTTTACACCCCAAGGATATTTTTCGGAATCCATAATTTGGAAAGTATAGTCAAAATTCGAAAGCCTGAAGGTCATTCAGAAAAAAGAGACTCGAGTTAAAAATGCAAATACCTCATTGCGAATAATTAATTCATAAATGCAATTGAAATCATTCAAGGCTTTACTCTTTATGAAATTCATTGATCGAGTTTAATATTTTCAGTTACTTTTGACTTTCAAATTCCTGATCATTTCCTTGTCGAACATAGACAACGTTAAATAAACAAGCGTTTTTGCAATTCAATCACTCACTCAATGTGTTATCACACTTTCAGATGTCAAAACATTCTTCTTCCAAACACCATCCATCTACAGCTCAAGGTTTATTAGAGATCTTTTATAAGATTTCTGGATTATGGATTTCTGGGATTTTCATTGAAAAATACTTGTGCATGAGAGAATATATGGGTGGACAGTCTTATTCTGCAAATTTCTGGAGGAAAACCAGTTTTTAAGTTAATGGGGAAGCAGATTTTGCTGAAAAGATAGACAATTGGTGGAATTAAGAGATAGGAATGTAATGTAATGCAGCAGTAAAAGATGCAATCATGCACATATCTGCAAGACTGTTGTATATATTGCAGTGTACTGAGCTGTACGTGAACGTATATAGGTATGTAGAGTTTACAAACCGACCTATCTCAACCTCGTCATCGAGGGCGTGCGCACCGACGACTGCGCTCATCCGCCAGAATAACTTCAAGCATGCCTTGCACAATTATACTCTAGTTTCCGTGACGTAAAACGGCCGTGACGCGACCGCGATTTTCAAAATCACTAATCAACCGATTTTCTTCATAAAGAAAATGATTCCAATCATCATTTTTATATCATTACATTTTACTGCCATTATTTTACTGCAACTCATTCGTATTTCTTTTTCAAAACTGACAAATATTTTAAATTTAAAGGATAAATGGTAAAATATTAATAAAGCCTTATTTGATGATTCTTTTAGGATGAAATTCTAGGAAGAATGTATTCTATTTTTTCGTGGTCTTGTGTTAATTTTGGTGCAAACAAGTTTTGAGAAAGCAAAGCTATATCTATTTTAAAGTGTTTTGAATATATTATTTATAAATATTTTTGTGCTATTGGCAAAATTGATGTTTGCAGAGAGAAGCTTCTGGGCTTTATATAACGAGAAAAAGTCAATGCAATGGCATTCCCGGAGTGATTAACGGTCTAGTTTATATACATTTTATTGGCGTTCTGAGGCCGAACGAGCGACATAGTTGTGGACTGAACCTACGTCTGCAGAAACTATTCATAACAAGATTGATAGGAACCTCATATCTGTCTAGTCTTCACAGCGATCAGTTAAAACAACTATTGTTCTCTACACGCGATTTTATTTTAATTGTTATTGCTTCCCATATTTGGTTGCCCTGAATAAAATAACATGTATATCGAGCGTTATCAATGTTGACTTGAATTGCAACATCCTTCCAATCAATTTTTATATAGATATCAATATTTTTGTTGCGGAGCCTAAACGATATTATTATCATTATTATTATTATTATTATTATTATTATTATTATTGGCATTATTATTATTATTACTATTTGTCATTTTATTTTTCATGGTAGTTATTTTTGAAACGATGCTTGAAGACGAAAATGTGAAGATTTAAAAAATTATGCTAAACGATATATTTTAGGCGGTTTTATGTCATTATTTTGAACGAGCATCGCCTATCCTTGCATCGAAGTTTCCTCATTTTTCAAGGCAAAGACAAACGTCGAACATGTGCAGACCTTCGGAATGGTTTGTTCAATAAATTGTCACGATTTTGGAGACCCGGAAGACCGGCTGTCATAATCATTGAGGATGTGTGACCTAGACCTTTCGCTGTCAGCACGCGTTCGCTATTCTCGATTTGCATCCCATTAACGTCTGTCCACACACTTTTTTTCCACTTCCCGAGACCCCCTTCAATGACACACTCCACTCACTAATATTCAAGAGAGCGAGTCATTCTTTAAAGAAATACCTCCCAAACTTATGTAACGCTTTACAAATAAATGGAAATTATTTGTAAAACTACTTTGCTTCATGAAATATGTGTCTGCTGATTTATTGGTTGGCACAACCCATTTTCTTGTAGATGTCACTGGCCACATTGTTACTTCGAGAAACCCGATAGTGACATCAAGCACGACAATTATTGTGCCAATAAACAAATATTACTCGTTTTCTTTATAACACTTTCCAATTATCATTAGTCGTTCGAAATTTAGTCTCGAAATTTGTCTATATATTGCTTTTTATAATATTTTAAAATTATACATATACACTTTCTGTGAAAGTTTCTTAATAGCACAACATTAAATTACCAATAATCTGAATAAATTATGTCAAGACTTAAATATGTAAATTAAATGGCAAATACCGACTGAAAATTGTCTAGTCAGAATTAATCTAAAAGAATATTAAATGTCTACAACTTTCAAGTAATTTTAAACAGAATAATACAGCTGATAAACTTGAAATAACTGATGAATTGAAATAACTGAAAAATTCGTTGAATGTTTCTAAAATCTCTCTCAGATATTGAAATAAGCAAAGGAAGAGTCCAATATAAAAGTGTAGTCGATCATAAAATTACATAACAGACCGGCCGCATCAGTTCTATCCATGATACATCAAAACGTCATTTAATGAGTTCAGTGTGCCCTGCACGACTTTATTTTCTTCAAGATCGTTTCATCATCTCTAATCATCTCAAGTTTATCTCTAAATTCACTAGAGAGAGCAGACACAACTTACATTTTTCCGCTAAAGACATCCAAGACACGAAAATGGCTGTTGAGTCCTGAATCGAATATTCTGAAGAAAAAAGGACGCCGCCAAGGTCATTCACTGACGATGACGACAATTCCGGGTCACAGGATGACGTCGCGAAAAACTAACCTTTGAACTCGCGCACGTTTTGTCCAAATCCACCTCACTTCCTGTATCAAAAGTTCACTTATTATTCCTCACTTTTCAAAATATTGTCTTATTTGAATATTTTAAATGTAACTCTCTTCATATTCCCTAACTCTACTTCATATTTCACTAGATTTAATAATTATTTACTCTTATTGACCATTTCCAAGGATCTTTCACATTTAGGGAGAATTCACGTTTTAGGAGAGAAAAAAAGGGTATATTAGAAATAAGGGAAGAGCACCTCGGTCGCACGACCCACTTGCACGTTTTTAAAAAGTGGGTTATCCTTTGTCCTAAGAGAAGGTTGGGTAGTTTGTCCTCGTCCTGTCTTTTAGGTTCCTCGGCATCTCGACCAATAACGGTTTTCCCAGCCGCATCCTCTCCATTCATCCGCGGTGTGCATTCACAAGAGCCCTTTTCGTACGAGTTTCACGAAAAATTGTTTCATAAACGACAGATTTCTTGTCAATTGCAGAACCACTTCCTGCTTCCTTTTTCGGCATATGTTACTACCGTTATCTGTAATTTTTCTTCTTGTGTGTAATTTTTCTTCTTGTTTGCAAATTTTATCCTTTTTTCTTCCTTATTTGCACTATTTCCAGACTCAGCAATTGAAGATGTAAGAATATCTTCTGAACACAAAGATCTGTGTCTTTCCTTCTGATATGGTTAGCTACTTTTGATTTTGTTGAAGCCTAAGCATAGTCCTTAAATATCTAATTATCAGTCGTACCCTCGAAGATAGGGTTTTCTCCCAGTTCCGGAATCGGAGTGGAATACACCTATCGAGTGAGGGCTTCACGACACCCACGACTGGATTTCTCACGTGCAAGAACTATTATCGCGAACTTATCGCCCTCATTCCATATATCTCACTACCATTCATGCAGCTTCATCAGTAATCACGCGTAATCACGCGCACAACAGAAATTTCGTAACAGATTCCGCTTGTTACGAGAAAGGGTCTTTGATATCAAAAATCCAGATATTCTTTCAGTAATTCAGGTATTCCTTCATCAATTCAGGTATTCCTTCAGTAATTCAGGTATATGCTTCCCAGTAATGATTTTTGGTATATATTTAGCAATCTGTGGCAGTGACCCCTCTCATTTAGCGAGGTTGATGTTTTAACCTGGTGGCTGAGAAGGCAGTGAAGCACTTTTGGTTCCAAGTCGATAAGCGAGCTTGCACCGATCGATGCGCTTTCTCGTGGTGGCAGTGGCAGAGAATTTCTGATTCTGCAGATGAACTTGTTTCTCAAGTAATATCCTTTTCACTCATTGTTTATTTTGAGTTTTGATAAAAAGGGAAAAAGGATCAGTCGATGAGATCACAGAGGTGGCATATTTTGAGATCAAAATTATGAGTTTCGTGTTCTAAGATCACTTCCTGTTTGGCTGGGTCATCTTCCAACTGATAATTACTGATGATTACAAGTGATTTCTCATCATCAGTATCCAGTCCATATTTGCACTGTTTGATTGGTTCTTGCACTATTTATTTGTCAGGGAAGTGATTGAGAGATGAAGAAAGTTTTTGGGGTGAGAGGTCGGGGTCGTCGGAGGGGTTTCCGGTTTGGCGGTCGCTGGTCGAATGGAACCACGTGGTGTGATGTTCCTGAGAAGGTCGAAATGTTGCGCGCGCCACATCCGCGAATCGGGATGAAACAAAAGTACGAGGAAAACGAAAATTGGAAACCCGAAGAGCGGCTGCAGAACGTGGCGCGGTAATCCGAGCGTCAGGGCAGAGTTAGCTTCGAAAGTAGGGCGACGACTGGGACAGTGGCGGCCACGGGCAAAGCAAAGCGCACAGTCGTCGCCGTGCAGTACCGCGCCACGTTCGGAGGAGCTGTGGAAGTGGAAGAGAACGAACCCTCCTCGATAAACGCGAAGCGCTTGCTGCAAACTCCGTTCTCCAGTAGGGGAACTAACTAGTCGAGAGGTTGCTTAGAACCTAGGCACATACACTTGCAGTTGCAGTGCAAACCATGCATGAGTAGAAAATTGCATGTGACCTGAGAGGGGATTTCATGCCAAGAAGCATTTTTCTACCCCTGCATGATATTCACGTACATTTTGTACTACTATTGCAGAAATTTACCTGGCGTTGACCGGAATTTTAAGAGATTTCAAATTTTCAATTTCAAAAACTAGGAAAATTCAAAATTAGAGATATTCTTTTTAAGGATGGAGATTTTTAAGAATTTTTGGAAATTTTAAGTGACAAGGTGTATACTCATGATTTATATATATTTTTTATTTTATTTATTTTTTATTTATTTTTTATTGTCAAGGGATAAAAAAAATTTGAATTCTAAGGGTTTTTATATTTTAATTAAGAGACTTTTTATTTTAATGATAAACGATCGAATTCAAAAGAGTTAAAAAAATGTATTAAACTACATAAAAAATTTTTTTTTATTAACTTTATTCAATTTTTATATTAAAAATAATGGCTGTGCGTAGGCTTCTCAAAATCAAAAGGGTAAACGGTACCAGGGATATATCGGTAACGGCTAGTTGAAAAAAAAAAAACCCAAAGTGGGTTAGCTTCAGTATTACTAAAACTAGGTCTGTTGCCTATAATAATTAATATTTATGAAAAAATAACAAAATGGCGGACAAAAATCGAAAAAAAAAATTCATTTTTTTTCACTTTTTTTTTGTTTAAAAAATTAGTAAAAATGTAATTTTTTAATATATTATAGGCAACAGACCTAGTTCAATATGTGTAGAATGTGTGGTTTAAATTTTATAAGGATCGGTTGAGTAGTTTTCATAAAATCCTTGGTACCGTTTTAAAAACGTTGTTTTGAGAAAAACGCGTTTAAAGTTTTGTCTTTTTTTTTTTTTCCTTTTTTTTAGTTGTTTCATTGATTCTAGGTATTTGGGATTAAATACAAGTATTTCTCGGTAGTCAAAAAACTAAAATTTTTTTTTTTTCATTTTTGTTATTAAATAAACAAAAATAAAATTTTTTTTTCAAAATATGGATTAACAGTTTTGTGCAGAATTTTATAAGCTTCAATATAAAAAAAAAGGTTCAAATCGGTTCAGAAATAGCTTTTGAATATCAATTTGTCCGCGAAATGTTTTTTTAACCCACTCGTGTGCGCGCTCAGGTAAGCGCTCCGAGGTAGTGATGTTCAGGTACGAAAAAAATACAGTTACACTGCTCCGATCTTTTTGAAATTTGGCATAATATTTCTAGATACATATTCTTTCGAAAAATGTAAGAAAAAAAAATCGATTTTTTGAAAGTGGTAAAGTAGAATAACCCTTTAAAGGTACAGTGTCAAGGAACTAATGACATTGAAAAATCCATGGGTACCAGGATTCGAACCTTCGATGGACTCAAGTCACTGTATTTCTAGCGTATTGCCTTACTTCTCGTGACTACTCCATCGCCCTATGAGAGACTTTAATAAATACCATAACTTGAATTTCAGATTGGAAATTTAATTGAATAAAACTGTAATTTACGACAAACTAGGAAAAATTCACGCGGCCAGGTCCGGAATTTTAAGATATTTCAAGTGATTTTAATGAATTTGAAGGGATTTCGAAATATTATAAAAGATTTCAAAATGTATATAATATTTTTAAGGGATTTTAAAGGATTTTATGGAATTCGAATTTATTGAATTGATATTAGAAATTTGAATTAATATTAAATTGAATTAGTATTAAAAATATTTGAAACGATATCAAAAGATTTGAAGTGATTTTAATAAATTACGAGGGCTTCCAGCTAATTCGAAAATTTTTTGATTTATTTACTGGCAGAAATTTACCCAGCGTTGCCCGGAATTTTAAGAGATTTCAAGTTTTCAATTTCAAAAACTAGGAAAATTCAAGATTGGAGATATTCTTTTTAAGGATAGAGATTTTAAAGAATTTTTGGAAATTTTAAGTGACAGTTTGTCTACTCATGAAAAAAAAACAAATTCCCTGACATTTTCAGGTTTTTCCGGGTATAAAAAAATTTCATGAAAATTCCAGGTTTTCCAGGGTGGACACTATGAGTGATTTTACGGAAATTTCAAGAAAGTTTAATGAATTTCGAGTAATTTGTAGAAGAGTTTGATATTTCACAAGATTTATATATATTTTTTATTTTATTTATTTTTTATTTTCAAGGGATAAAAAAAACTTTGAATGCTAAGGGATTTTATATTTTAATTAAGGGACTTTTTATTTTAATGCTAAACGATCGAATTCAAAAGAGTTAAAAAAATTTATTAAATTGGTTTTTGCTTAACAAATATTAATTTTTAAAAGAGCAGTGTCTTTAGGAATTAATGACATTGAAATCCATGGGTACCAGGATTCGAACCTATGAGAGACTTTAATAAATACAATAACTTGAATTTCAGATTGGAAATTTGAATGAATAAAACTGTAATTTATGACTAACTAAGAAAAATTCACGCGACCAGGTCCGGGATTTTAAGATATTTCAAGTGATTTTAATGAATTTGAAGGGATTTCGAAATATTATAAAAGATTTCAAAATGTATATAATATTTTTAAGGGATTTTAAAGGATTTTAAGGAATTCAATTTTATTGAATTCTACTAATAAATAAATACAAATAAAAAATGTTTTTTGGAACTCTGATATTCTTAATCTAATAAATATCATATAAAAAACAAAAAAATAAAAAAACTTCGTCAGACTATATGTCTGAAACTTCAACCCAATTTTTAATCCCCCAAATTCAATCAAAATCTCTTATAGCATATTTTTTAATATCCTTTAGTCTTTTTATCCCTTGAAATTCTTCAAATCTCATGAAATCTCTTTAAATTCTATGAAATCTCTTAAAATCGCAAGATAAATTTCTGCTAGTAAATAAATACAAATTTTAAGTTTTGGAAACTGGAAAATTTTTATTGTTGATATTTTTATTCGAATAAATCTTAAAAAAAAAATCGTCAGACTAGAAGTCTGAAACTTTAACCAAATTTCAAGATTGAGGAAAATACCTATATAAAGAAATAATTAAATTACGGATATTGATAATGATATGACTTTGATAATGACTTTCAAGTTTCATTTCTTTCTGTGATTTCTCCTTCCGCTTTATTTCAAGCTTAAAACAACGGAAACAAACGGGTCAAAATGTTTTCATTCGTTTAAAAAGAGAAAGTCGTATACTCACACGTGTTTCTCTTGTCTACTCGTGCACGGTCTAGGCCACGGTGTTCGATAATCGAAATAAAAAAAAAAACTTTCACCTTCCAAAATGCGTCATTGGCATATACCTGGCAAGTTAAGTCCATGGTCAACAGACCTGGACATGTTTTGATCTTCGATAAAACTACACGACTCTCTCATGGTCTCTTAAATGAGCCCGATCAATTTTTTGTATCCTGACATCAGAGAGAAACTAAAAAGAGACGTAAAGTAAAAAAGTATTATAAAAAGTACATTAAAAATCATCATCGAAATCCGAATTACCGGGTCTTTTTCTAAAGTCTCTAAGCTCGTAAATTTTAATTGAAAACGGTGTCAAAGATACCCCCTCTCAAGATTTTGTCAACCTTTGTGTATATAATGTTATACTGTAACTATTCTCGTCATAAAGCTATAAGGTATAAGGTGTTCCAAATAAAGCTCGTGTATTTAATTCAACCAAGTAAAGGGAGCAAGCTTCTATAGAAGAAGGGCGTTTTACAATAAAGGGACTCATTTTCACGTACTTAGGATGAAGTAATCAATCTTCATAATTTCACAGAACATTAGTATTTCTAAATGGATCCTTCATAAAACATGAATGTGATTAAATTCTTTTATATTATCAATTTTCAATTGATTTTAGATTTAAAAAAAATGTATTTTAGCGCCTTTGATCCATTGATCTTCAATTATTTTAGCTGAATTTCAACGAACCTTCAAATTAAATTATTCTTTATGTTTCAGAAGAAAACCATTTAAACCGATTAGAGACTGATAACAAAAACAGGTCCTAAAAATATCGACCATGATTTAAAGGACGAATTTTAACATGTTCTTGAATTGAAAACTGAAAGCCTTGTTCGGGACTTCCGGAGCAGTTTGAAACGCGGTAGTCCTGACCGAAGGATCAGAAAGACTCCTTGGAATAAGGCGTCACAAGGATCTCCTATGTCTTGTCACCCTGACCTCAAAAGTAGCCAGCTAATTGCGATTCTCACTCTCCTGCGGGGATAACCCTCGAGTCCTGAGAAAATTAATGGCTCCGACGATCGCTTGCACTTCCACGATCAGGATCGTAAATCGATGCAGCAATCACGTCGAGTAAAATGAACATATAAAAATTATTTTCCTTCTATGCCGACCTTCCTGTTATCCACGGTAACTCATTTACGCTCTCACCTGGGAAATTCGCAAGTTCCGATAATAACCTTTATTTTACGAACTTTATACTCTCTCACTTTCTTCTAAAAAAAAAAAATGTCAAAGCAATGAGAAAATTGATACTTTTTTTTTGTCCTTAAAACAATTTGCGGGATAGAGTTCTACTGAAAATGAATTTATCCATAATAATAATTCTCAATGTAAGTAAACAACGATCCTTGAACGTATTCTTGAATCTCTTAAGTCTGATTCATTCGATTGAAGGTAGATTTCACTTTAAAAAATAAATGTACTTGTTTACGCTTCGAGTGTAAAGATTACGGAGTTTATTGTGCCCTGCCCAGATTTACGTAACTTGATTTTCATTTTGATCAATTTTATGGAAAATTGAAGGCGATTTTGTATTTTATTCCATAGGAATACTTCCTGGCACTCATTTATTCTACATTTATATCAAATTATTGTATTTTGGTCACTTATTTTGAACCTAAAATAAGATTAAATGCTTTTGTGGAGCAACAAACACGTTAATTTTAATGCCTCAGAAAGTATAAAGGTTTTTCACTTTCAGAGTGAAAGAGCTGGAATTAGGGAATTTAATGCTCGGTGCTTCATGGTTTGATCGCGTATTCGGGTCAACTGTCTTTTTGAAGGAATTAAACTGTTCTATGAGCGTGTAGTCTATTTTTGACACGAATATTTGAATTCTTGTGCATGTGAGCCTCTTCAGAGTGAAAGAATTCAAGTCGTGAGAATATACACTGAGAATATACACTCCCATATTTTTTTAACTTCCGTTTCTTCATCTTAAAAATATATATCTAAGGAGTTAAATTTTAGTGAGTTCGAAATATCAGCAGACAATTGAATAATTGAACAACTAAATCAATACAGAACCAGTGGGAATATCTCTGCCATGAAAATGAAAATGAGTACATCTGCAATTCGAATAAGTAACATGTCTCTATTCCAAATATATAAAATAAGATTCAAATATTCTCTGAGAATTATTACTTAGAATCCTATATTTATTATTCTTTAAAACCATTTTCCGCTTTTATTTAATTATTCTACTGAAAGAATGTCCCTAAACCTGGAATTGAATTTAATTCTGAGTGATTTGAAATGGGCAATAAAATTAGTCATTGATGTTATGCTCTATTGGATTAGAAGTTACAAATTGTACCGCATACACTGTGTAAGGCGTAAAGACGTTTTACGTTAGGTACCGCAAGCCCCACTGACTTACAAAACTAGTTTCCCTTCTTCCTCATGGTGTCTACGGACGCTAACGGGGTTCCGTTATCCACGAGGCTTGCCTCCTATTGAGAGTGAAACTCGACGATGAATGGTATTTATAACGGAAGAATTCAACACGGAAAGAAAAATCGGGGGTTTAGCGCAAGAGAGTTCGTGGTATTAACGCATGGACTATTTGTCAGGCGCATATCGCAGGCGCCTCTTGCTTTGTTTCCTAAAATTTCATGAGTTTTAAGCAAGACATGCCCTATTGCCCTAAACCCACGAACGTATATGCAAAAATGCCAAGAGTTACTTGGGTTAGCAGCAAGCGCTGCTATGCTCTAATACCCTGAACTTAGCCGAGCGAAATTTCCAAGAGCCTCACGGAGTTTTGCCGTGAGTCTCCTTGCGATTTGCCTTTAGGCCACGCCTCCTGATACAATTTGGGATCAGATGCATGATTCATTATTGCGTCAGTGCGTTTTCTTTATGTTTTCTTTGTTCACCTCGTGTTCGTGCCGGCGCATTTATAGCATTTATAGTGTCAAAGTAAATATAATTATTGAAAAATGCGATTTTTAATAGCGTTGTGATTGCACGTATTGTATATATGTGTCAGTTAGGCAGGAGGCGTGGCCTAAAGGCAAATCGCAAAGAGACTCACGGCAAAACTCCGTGAGACTCTTGGAAATTTCGCTCGGTTAAGTTCACGGTATTAGAGCACAGCAGTGCTTGCTACTAACCTAAGTAACTCTTGGCATTTTTGCATGTGAGTTGTGCTTATTTTCCGTAGAGTTGCATCATGCGATTAATAGATGCATCCATGAATATATCACAAGAGAAATGCCTTGCTATTAAAGCACGACATGTGTTCACGCACTAATGCCTGGATTTTTCTTTCCGTGAAGAGAGGACTCTCGTTTTGTTAGTCGTTTTCTTGTCGGATTTAAATTTAAAAAAAATGATTGATAACAAAAAATACTGTTATAATTTATAAGTAGGGCAAATTAAATGCAGGCATTATTATTACATTAAAGTATTTAGTTTAGTTATTTAAACGAAATACGAAAGAATTAAAGAAGAGGGCTTTTAAGGAATTTCAACGGATTTTAAAAATTTACACGAAATTTTCAGGAATTTAATGAGGAATCTAGAGATTTGAAAGAATTAAAAATACTTTATTAGATTTCATTGAATTTTAAAGAAATTTCACGACAATTAAAAGGATTTTCAAATATTTTGGAGAGTATCAGAGCTTTACGGGTCATGAAAAGATTTTAAGTGATTTTAGGGACTTTGAAGAGATTTTATGAGATTTAAACTATTTCACCCTTAAATTTTAACTAATTGTATTAAAATTTCACAAAATCATTTCAAATTCTTTAAATTCCTCAAAAAACTTCAAAATATTCTAACATTCCTAAAAATCTCTTAAAATATTAAAAAAATCTACGAGGAACTTTAATATTTCTTAAAATGTGTCAAACTTTCTTAAAATTATTGGAAACTTATTGAAATCCCTTAAAATTCGCTGAAATCTTTTGAAATTCCTAGAAGTATCTTTAAATTCCTTAAAATTTCACTATAATATTGAAAATCATATAAAATGTCATTCTTGAAAATCTATTAAAATTCCATGAAATCCTTTGTAAATTTACAAAATTATTTAATAAAAATTCTTGTAGACAAAAACCATACAAAATCCTTTAAAAATTAAAAATAATTCTTGCAATTTTTTTTAATTTAATAATTTTATAAATCATAAAAGTCTGGTGAGATTCTTTAAAATTTCAATGAAATTCCTTAAAATGACTTTTAAAAAAACAAAATTTCTTGAAATTCTCACGAGACTTTCAAAATCCTTAAAAATTCCACGAGAATCTTTAAAATCCCTTCAAATTCTTCCAAGTTTCTTAAAATACTTTATAATTCGATAAATAACTTTTAAATTTTTTAAAATACGTAAAAATCTCTTAAAATTTTGTGAATTTCCACAAAATCTTTTAAAAATCATGAAAATCTCATGAAATCTTTTAAAATTCCACGGAGAATATTCTAATTCGTTAAAATCATTTTAAAAATGTCAAAATTCCACAAAAAACTTTAAAATCTCTCAAAATACGTAAATATCTCTTAAAATTCTTAAAAACCTCTTGAATTTCTACACAATCTTGTAAGATTCTTTAAAATTTCAATCAAATCCCTTAAAATTTTTATTAAAAAATAAAAATTTCTTAAAATTCTTACAAGCCTTTTAAAATCCTTAAGGGCATATAACACATGCTCTTAAAATTCCACGAGAATCTTTATAATTCCATGAAAAACTTATAAATCCTTTAAAATACGTAAAAATCTCTTAAAATTTTGTAAAATTTCAGAAAATCTTTTAAAAATCATAAAAATTTCATGAAATCCTTTGAAATTCCACGAGAATTAAAAGGATTGTAAAATATTTTGGAGAGTATCAGAGCTTTACGGGTCATGAAAAGATTTTAACTGATTTTATTATGGTTTTCAAGAGATTTTATGAGATTTAAACTATTTCACGGGTTTTTTTAAAGGATTTAAAAATATTTCAAGAGATTTCAAGAAATTTCAAGAGATTTCAAGAGACAGCATGACCGAAAGATATTTCCTAATAATAATGATTGTTGCTTAAATGTCCGAGCGTCTGCAATGCAGTGAACATTGGAAATGATCGATTTAAGCTATCGAAGCCGGTCAAACTGAATTCATCAGAGTATGATCATTGATCACTGATCACCCATGCAAGTAATGCGATAGATTTTCCTCTGGTATAAAAAGCACTATGACTAACGCGTGGTGAACATGACCGCGAAATAAAAAGTGGCCCTCGATTGGCTGTCGGCCGTGCGGCAGGCACGCTTTCTGGGTCAAGATTCAAGTTCTTTGGTAGCGACCATTTAAACCTTTCTGACCCTCGCTGGACCGCGTCAGTACAGTTTCTCAATTTTCTCAATTATTTTCATCTTATCTCTTTTTGATCGACTGATCATTTAGTTTCCTGAGAGAGAGTCATATCCGTTTTCCTCCCCAGAAGTTCAAAATGACACAAAGAATTTAAGAATATTCCGCGACATAAAAAAATTCATATTCATAAAAAATATTCGGATGCTTTTAACTTTCGAAAAGATGAAACTTCTCTATTTGAAAATGTCGAAGTTAATTTTCAAATTTTCACTTGCACTTTCAAATAGGAAAAATCAGAGCTTGAAATAACTATTAATCAATTCACTTATAACTCAAGGATGAGCATCAGATTTTTTTTGACTCAATCGCTATTGAAAATTATCGTTGCCGTTCTAAATGCAAATGCTCGTTTCTTGGCAAGGATCGAAACGTATATCGACGTCCTAGATCGATGATCTCGTCCGATCAGATCAATGATGCGGACTTGATCGTGGGAAATAGACTTACGTTATAAAAATGGACTATATGTAGTGGAGGTTGAGGAATCGACCGTCTCAGGAAAGCGAAGCAGATTGATACGCATGCAGGTGTGTCATTAGGCATCTTATCGCAAAAAAGGCAATACAGTGTTTCGAAATCTGCGAAACAATTTTGATTTTAAATCCACAAGCATTTAAATTCAATTTCTTCTATTTTCAAATTAATAAAATTAAAAATACCATTGAAAGATTGCAACTAGCAAACTATTTTAATTCAGCAGGACCTAAAATGTTTTTAATTCCGAAAATTCTTTCCGAATAGAAACCTGATACAATTTTAATGGTTTTTTAGTATCTATAATTATCAGCCAAGAAACATAAAAGTAATTAACTTCGACTATAAAGCTTGCTCAGAATAATAACTGACTTCCGCACAGTTTCAAAAAGACTTATTTACGAACCTTCTTTCAGGAAGCTACATATAAGCGGATAATAAGCGCGTACCACGGTTAGTTTCACTGTCAACTGGTATTGTGAGTGTGACGTGTCTATCTTAGCCATTGTATACGTACGTTAGACATCTAATAATGCACCGTGGGTGAAATCCATACATTACAGTAACATTACGTTAGGATAGGTTTTGACGCATAGGCAAATGAGTCTAGGAACTATAGAAGGCGTAGGAGGCAGGTCAGGATGATTCTTTCAGATAAAATAAAGACAAAGTCGAGTTCCGTCCCAGATACAAAGTCGTCATCACGGCTGCGAGAAAGAATTGAGGTTTATTAGAAAGTTGCCGATTATGTAATCAAATCTAGTCATTCAAAAAAAGTTCTTTGATTAATTTCCCTTCTAATTTCAAGGGTGATGAAATTTTCCTGGCTTTTAAATCCGAACTGCTTTCGCTTTTGAAACGACTTTTTGATATTGAGACTCTTTCAACTTATACCAGGGTGGCCACAAGATTCAATTTTTTCATTTCCCTGACATTTTCCTGACTTTTCCCTGACTTTCAGAAAAATTTCCCTAACAGAAAAGTATTACAAATGAGAACAAATTTTCAGTAAAAATACTATTGAAATTTTTGTAAAATTTCGTTTAATATCACTTTCAATCTTTTCAAATTTAAAATCACTTCACAACAATTAAAATTCAGAGAAATCTCTCAAATTTACGACAACCTTGGAAATCTCTTAAAATTCATTGAAATTTCTTGGAATTCCTAGAAACATCTTAAAATTCGATGAGATCTATTCAAATTTGTTAATATTTCATGAAAACCCTTAAATTTTAACTAATTGTTTTAAAATTCCTCGAAATAATTTCAAAACCTTTAAATTTCGCAAAAAACTTCAAAATATTTTAACATTCCTAAAAATCTCTTTAAATTTTCTACAATCCTTCAAAATTCCACAAAATCTTTTGAAAATCTCTTGAAATATTTCAAAATTCTACGAGGAACTTTAATGTTTCTTAAAATGCGTCAAAATTTCTTTAAATTATTGGAAACTTATTGAAATCCCTTAATATTCACTGAAATCTTTTGAAATTCCTAGAAGCATCTTTAAATTCCTTAAAATTTCACTATAATATTCAAAATCGTATAAAATGTCATTCTTGAAAATCTATTAAAATTCGATGAAATCCTTTACAATTTTACAAAATCAATTAATAAAAATTCTTGTAGATAAAAACCACACAAAATCCTTTAAAAATCAAAAATAATTTTTGCAATTCTTTTTAATTCCACGAAATTTTACAAAATATTTTATAAATTATAAAAGTCTTGTGAGATTCTTTAAAATTTCAATGAAATTCCTTAAAATGGCTTGTAAAAAATCAAAATTTCTTGAAATTCTTACAAGACTTTCAAAATCCTTAAAAATTCCACGAGAATCTTTATAATCCCTTTAAATTCTTCCTTCTTAAAATCCTTTATAATTCGATGAACAACTTTTAAATCCTTTAAAATACGTATACAGAAAAAAGAAAATGAAAAGAAATGGCTGAATTTACTATTTAAAATAGTCAAAATTGCGCTTTTTTCCTGAAATTTAGTAAGTTTTTCTATTTCAAATTGTAACTTTTACAAATAAAATAGCAAGGTTTAAGATTTTCGTAGCAAAAATTACAATTTTAAATAGTAAAAGTTATTAAATTCCAGGAAAAATGCGTCAGAGCGCATGTTGATATTTAAAATGGTAAATTCAGCCATTTTTTTCCATGTAAAAAATCTCTTAAAATTTCCACAAAATCTTTTAAAAATCATAAAAATCTCATGAAATCTTTTAAAATTCCACGAAGAATATTCTAATTCGTTAAAAATCATTTTAAAAATGTCAAAATTTCTTTAAATTTTTACAAACTTCTTAAAATTCTTTAAAATTCCACAAAAAACTTTAAAATCTCTTAAAATACGTAAATATCTCTTAAAATTCTCGAAAACCTCTTGAAATTCCATAAAATTCTTCAAAATCTTTTATAAATCATCATCATTATAAAAATCTTGTAAGATTCTTTAAAATTTTAATCAAATCTCTTAAAATCTTTATTAAATAATAAAAATTTCTTAATAAGCCTTTTTAAATCCTTAAAATTCAACGAGAATCTTTATAATTCTATAAAAAACTTATAAGTCCTTTAAAACCCGTGTAGAAATTTCCAAACCTGGTCCAGATCGGTGATGAAAGGCCCAACCTGACCGGGCCAAGTGTGGCCAGGTCTGGGCCCGGTCGGAACAGATTTGGCCAGATCTGGGCCCGGTCGGGCCGTGTGTTTCATCCCCGGTCTGAAATCCTCCAATCTGGCCCCGCGATCGGGGCCACAGCAAAATTTCTACTCGGGAATACGTAAAAATCTCTTAAAATTTTGTAAAATTCCAGAAAATCTCTTTTAAAAATCATAAAAATCTCATGAAATCCTTTAAAATTCCACTAAATCTCTTTAATATTATACAAATCTTGTAATCTCTAAATAAATTTAATAAATGTCAAATACTATTTTCCCTGACAACTACACGTATTTCCCCGACATTTGCCTGACTTCCTTGTCAAATTTTTTTTTCCTGACTTCCCTGACATGTGGCCACTCTGCTTATACGAACAATTAACATTGACTTTAATTTCAACAGCCTGCGAATTATTTTTTATCAAAGAATCTTTTTCCGGCATTATATCTGGTGTACTTCAGTTTAAACTGGATGCTACATCTGCTAGTTTATTCAAATTAACTCCGTTACGTTCCATTTCGGTGTGCACTGTACTGGACCTCAAGATAGCGTAGAAAGTGTTCATTACTTATTATTGTACACTGGTACTTCCTCGTCAGTCTGACCTTTCTCCCGCTATCTTAGGCCTGGGCTTATATATCTTCCATCGTTAGAGTCAAGTCCCCACAACTGGCACAATTTACTTTCGAAAATGGTTAATGATATAACCACCTCCATTCAACTCCTAAAACCTCTCAAAGTCCCTCAAATTATCCTAAACTTCGGTATTCAACAATAAATTGAGCAAAGCAACATTTAAGAATGATGTAACACTTTTTAGAGTTTTTCAGAATATCGTATAATGAAAAACATGCCTCAATCTGATCGCATAATATATAATACCATACTGATCACGTTATATAATACTAAAATGTATCACACCTAGTACTAGAAAGTACTAGGTGAGCTGAATAAAATTTCTTGTGAAATAAGATCAGATTCCGGTATTTCTGAAGCAGGAAATTGCTCCTTCACTTGAAATAATTATTCGGGGTTATTAACAATTCCCGTTCGATCAAACTATTGCGCAATCGAAATAAGCAGGTAGCGATTTTCCGAAGCGTAACACTGTCAAATTTAATTAAAGGTCTCAATGCGGAAAGTACGAGTTCAGTTACGTTCACTAATCATTTTATCGTTATGTCCCCTAGTTTTTTCAAATTTAAATTTACTCGAAGTTCAGCTGACATTAAATTGAAAAATGGAAAATCATCTGATGTCAACAGAGTGGAGAGTTGAATGAACTGAGTGTTTTGTCTCATCTAGTGTTTTTTTAAACAATGGGGAAAGTTTAGCGGAAGAGGCTGTAGCGTGGCGTCAAACGACCGCTAATCCTTTCGTTTTCGCAGGCCTTCTCATCCATAGGGGCATTATTCTGCGGCGGTCGTTTTGGTTCTTCTCAACCGAGCAACAGAAGAACCTTTCACTACCTCGAATCTTGCCTTAACTGGCGCTACGCATTACGAAATGAGCGTTCACCGAGTTCGGTGAGTCGACGGAATTCGGCCGAGAGAAGGTCAAGGGCTGGTGAACAGCTTTCACCCGAACCGAAACCATCCAATCTCGAAAGGGACGGTACTGGTCAAACATGACAGACAATTATTTCATGGCCACTGTTCCTCAAAAGTCAAGAGTTGATCTTTATGTTCAAAAAAATCAGCGAAAAAAGTTTCTAAACCTGTTCAAGCAATTTTACTGCTGCCAAAATTGAAGTATCACAATATCCCGAAAAAAAATTAAGTCAGAGAGAAACGCAGCCCATTTTCAACAAAAACTACTTTTTTTTTCTTTCAACCAAAGCCTTTTCTCTTTGTAAACCAAAGATTGTAAAAAGGAGGAAGTGCTTCCCTCTAGTTTATCAATAAGAGTCTGATTTCGTTAAAAACAGAAACTTTCATCTCCCACTGAAGATTTCCTGAACTTAATGAGCATCAAGCGGGGTCAATGAAAAGCAAATATTTTGGTATTGGAAGCGTACCCAGCATTGTGAGAATATGAAAAAGAATGAAATAAAGAGCTTGACTCGTTTATAGATTTATACAACACAGAACACATTGATACGACACCTACAGTGCAAAAACACGTGGAATCTACGTTGAAACTGTGCGAGAGATCAATTGCGTAAATGTAGGAAGCGCCGATGCATTCACCTTTTGTGCAGCCTTGCCGCAACAGTGGTGCTCAAATCCACCTTTGTAGAAGATTACTGGTGCAATTTCAAATTGACCCAATTAGATACTGTTGCGCACAAAACGTTAAGCTCAATAATAAGACAATAGCTTCATCAAATAATAAAATATGCCACCTATACACGTCAACATTACAAGTGTTACGTATTTAGTTTGGACTTCTCTTATTATAACTAATAATTTCCATTCAGATGACTAGTTAAATAATCAAAAAGGCTGAATAGCCGCAAATACTCTTCACACATTTTTCGAAATATCAAGTACACTGAGAAAACTGTTTGGTTCGGACAAGAAAACCTTCTGTTGCTATAGAAGCAACAAAAATTGTTTGGTTGTGCCAACCAAATCTTGGTTCTTTCAACAAATCTTTGGTTGAGCCAGGAAAATTCATTTAAACCAACAAAATCTCAGTTTGGTTGAATTAGCAACACTTTGGTTGGTTCAACAAAAATTCAGTTGGCACAACCAACAATTTTTGTTGCTTCTATAGCAACAAAAAGTTTTGTTGTCCGAACCAAACATTTTTCTCAGTGCATCGTTTGGTTATCAAGTATAATTTGGTTGTTCTGCTTTTCCAAGAACCAGATTTACACCCATTGTTTTAAGGGTACTTAATCTTCATTTTATTGAACATTTAAGGTGTGAGTGTGTAATTTAATATGGAATATAATTCAAGTTGAGAACTCACTTCAGCTGCGAGGTCGGTAACTTTCTCTTCTCGCGTCTTCGTTGCCGACCGATATACACGCGTGTCCTACACGTCGAGTAGTGTATAATACTAATACTATAATGGTTGTTCTGCCCACTACACAATATACAGCATGTGTGAGTCAACCATTGCCAATGCACTGTTCTTGATGACAGTGCGATTCGCAATACCTAATCCCTAAATTATTAATACACTTACGAATATGAGAAATATTTAAACGATTTTTCAGAAATGTCTTATTAACGTGAAACCTCCCCCTTTAATTGTATTTTAAAATATAAACAGTGTTAAAACATTAATTCATTTGCATTAACACTGTTTATAGTTTAAAATACAATCAATACAAAAATTCGTTCATTTGAACGTTCAGAACTTAAACCACATGAGAAAAATGGATATTCAAACTAAATTAGTCAAATAATTGAATTACAACTATTTCCATCCTAAAAATCTAGATATTAATCTGATTATTTTGTTACTCAAAATATTTTATTTTCTAAACCTTTTACATTGAATGCCTATCTCAGACATTTGATCACCTTTTGAATATCTAAGATATTTAAGATGAATATTCAAATATTTAGACTGAATACCTTAGACTAGTTTAGAATCCGAAATATTAAGGTTGAATATAAATTTTTTTCTATAATCGGCAGTTTAAATTGGAAATTGACTGTACTAAAAACCTAAGGAAATTTTATGACGCGCTTCTAATTAACCGAGCCAACATCTGTTCGGGATTTTGAAGCTGTCTCTTCAATTAATGTCTACACTGTTAAAAAAAACTGATCAAAATTTAATATACTGTGGGTAAAGTCATTCGCATATACCGTCAATTAAATTTAATATACAAATATGTTTTAGAATTAATATATAGCCATATTAAAATTAATATACTTTATATTAATATATTTTATATTAATATTAATATACCCTATATTAATTTTAATATGGTTTTATATTAATTCTAAAACATATGGTAATATATTAAATTTAATTAACGGTATATGCAAATGACTTTACAAAATGTATAGTAAAAGTATATTAATTTTGCAAACATTTTTAACAGTGTAGCGACTGAAAATTCAAAAGGCGAGAAACGAAGTTTTGTAGGTTTATAATAAATTAAGAAATATTAAGAACAACCTTCGTTGCAGCCACGATTGCGATGTTTGAAAATTGAAAAATTTCGTCACCTCCACCTTGGCCTGATTAAAAGTCTCAACTTGGAAATATTGGAAAGTTTCCAAAGAATGGTAAAAAGGTCGGTAAGATCATGATTTCTGATCTATAGAAAGAATTTCTTGAGATCTTGAGAATATCTTGAGATCTTGAGAATAATCTCGAGCAAAATTCTAGAAAGAAATACCTATAAGCAAGTTTAAATTAGTGTACACGTAATTCCAACGCGTAACTGTAGTTTCCACTGCGTTTTCACTTTGTGCATGTAAGAGGAAAAAGGAGAGTGACCGATTATTACAGCCAATTGGCTATTATCGAACAGAAGTCGGTCGGCTGGTCGCTGCTTTTCTCAGGCTCATTTTCGCTATCCTTTTCTATTGCGCAACAGGACGAAGTTTAGTTTTCTTTTTAGGAAAATAAATGCGGCTGAAAATTCCGCGATTTACGAGTTAATAATTCGTTCACGAGAAAACAATTTGACAGACTTGAGAAACATTTTTAGTTACGTGTAGAAATGTAATTTTACACAAGGAATCTTTAATGTCAGATTATGATAATGTCGGGACTAACGAATAATACCGACAAAAATAAAAAACCAACTACATTAAATTTAAACAAAACAGACCTTCCCGCATCTCAATACCTTCTCCACACGAAGACTAAAAAAACACATATTCACGTAAGAAATAAACTAAAACTATCTAGAAGAATTTTTGCCTGCAACTGATTAGAAACTTACTACAAATACATGTGTCAAAAATACTTTATCGAACCAGAAATATCCACAGTGAAATAATCGACCTCTACATATGTTTTCATCTCCATAGTAGAAACAGGGGTAGGGGTATGAGGGAGAATAGCTTCCTGTTGGGAAGGGATGTTCAGTGACGTCATCTGGTTTGTTGAGTGGGGTGCGCATGAAGGAAAGAGGGGTAGCAGCTGTCATAGGGGTGGGGTTAGTGGAAGTGGTGAATCTAGGGGTAGAGGGTTACCGAAGGGTGTGGGGAGTTGGCGGCCGAGGTGAATGACCGACCTAGACTCGCAGTCAGGGGTGTGCAATGTATGAAACCGCTCGTAATAGCAACCCTCCTTCAAAGCAGCTATCTACAAGGGTAGGCTTCACACCCTCACGTTGGATTCTACATAACACACATGTTAGTCACTTCTGTTGCACTATGTGCATACATTTTTGTCTTCATAAATGCCTTAGTGTTTACTATAGAGGAACGTTTCACGCACATGTGGGGGTGTGCAAAAGTCTACACAAGGAGATGAATAATAGTTGTGCCTAAAGCAAGTTACAGAAGATAGAAATATTACGATCACTGAAAATGTTCTATTAAAAACACAAAACGAATTTATGGATTATTTATGGATTCAATCCATAAAGTGTGTTTGTAGATGGCTAAAGTACTCGTAAATGAAGTATTAGGAAGAGGGTATGAACGGTCATTACTGATTCATGTCAATAGTAACCCATATCAGAACTAACTTGTGGAATCAGTAATTATCAGTGACCTAACTAGGGATATAACTTTATTATTCTGGTTGCTATAAATAATAGCAATCCGATAACGAGTTTGATCTGTAATCTATAATATCCTAATATAATCTAATATCAGGATAGATTTCTCAAACTTTGGGTCAAATTTGTAAGAAAAAAAACGATAGAAGATATGATGATGATTGTAGAATGAATTGGGTCAAGAAAGGGTCAAGAAAATTTGTACGTATATGAACTGTGTGCAGTCACGAAATTCTTCGAGGCTGACCGCATTGAACGCTTTGCGATGACTTCGTGCTCCAGAAAGATAAAAAGAGCAACGCTTTAAACTGAAACCCACGCTTTGGAAAGCAAAGGTTCAGCACTTCTATGAATAACCTTTTTACGCGGTTCACTCGATTGAATATTCCGATGTCTTCAACGTCACAATAAGCTTCTATATTTAGTAGCTTCTTTTATTATTTCCAAGCTGACTGTTTATTACTAATATTTTTCTAATACAATTTCTATCCTTTAATGCCAATCAAAAAATATCTTCGAAACACGTTTTGGTAAAAAATAGCCATTCATTCTTATCTCCACACAAGAAGTTGAGGAAAGGGAGTTTTCCGATAAAACCCTAAGTTTTTCTTCGTCGAAAAAACTCCATTTTCTCTCTCAATCGTGGTTTTTTGCTCCTTAATCTTGGATCTTGTCTCTGTGGTCTATGCACTTGTTCCCTCATCTTTGCGGATATCCGTAGGGTCAAGTACAGTCCCGAGATTGGCCGTTTCCTATGTGCATCTCGGAGAGAAGAGAATCGGAATCGAGTGCCCGTTGTATACCGAAGGGTGAACGACCGAGAGGCAGGGGCACTAGGCTGCTACCCTCTACAGTAAGAGAGACCGAGAGAATAGGGGTCGCTTTTCTAGGAGAGAGAAAAAGAAGAGAGAGAAAGAGGGAAAGAGAGAACCAACGATAAAGAGACCTATGCTACCACCTCTACAATTCCCACCCACAAATCCTCCTCCACTTCTTCCTCCCTCTGGTTCTTCGTTGTGCCACCAAAGAGGATCAATACGAACCACGTGGTGTGGCAGTGATGGTACAAAACGGCAAACTTTTACCGCGTGGAGCTTTGCTATCATCCTTATCACACTATCCATCAAATATACGAACAAATCTGATCAAAACATTCTCAACATAATTTAAGATATGGTGGAACTGAACTGTTTGGTCCTTTCAAATGTTTTTGACGGGTTTTGCCATTTCCGAAGCAAGGGGAACTTTTTATGATATCTTAGGACAAAAGATTTTAAAACTTATTCCAGTATCAAAAATGGGTATTATAAATTTTCCATTTTTTTTAAGTATATTAAAATTGAAAGGGTAAATCAATGAAGTATAACGGAATTGTGAATGAATAATCACTGTGAATGAAGTTCCAGTGATTTAAATTAAGAGAGTCGAGTTTGTGAAACTTTTATGGAAAAATGAAGGAGTTTTCTTTAATTTATCTTAAAACTATGGAACAGTTATAGCGGAATATCCTGAAATTTATCGTAAATTGAGAAAAAAAATAATAAATAAATAAATAAAAAAGCGAAACCCACAGTAAAGGAAAATTTCTGGTACTTTATAGAATTCTTCCCTGACAATTATTTCAGATTTCAAAAAAATTTAATGAATTAAAAAAAATTAACTGATTTGTAGTTAAATTTCATTGATTAGCAAAGAAATTTCACCCGTAGATTTCATTAACAAAAGAAAGAGTTGAGAGTATTTGAGTTACGTGACCACTGACCAGGTCTGACCAAATTGGTTCTTACTACTGATGCGTAGGTAGTCACGCCTTTTTTATTATCTTGAACGCCTAACCTAGAGGTCAATGCCTTCTTTTCGTTTTTTAGGTCAAGATTTAATACTCTTTATCTACTTAGAATTTCCAATTTTCTGAAAATCAATCAAATTTAGCGTGTAACTTACTTACGATAACGAGATCGATTGTTTCTTAAATCCGAGTACATACTATTCTCATCTACATCCTCGTGACAGCTTACCTGTAACAAAAAGAAAAGCAAAAAATTTAATTAAACGGCTTGTCAAAAATTACATTAAATGTTGCCTAATATTTTATTTTCTTATCTCTTTACAATCCTCTTAATCTGATTGAGCTAAAAACCACTAAAATCATGAAAAGTCGTCCTTTAATTATATCAGTAAAGATTTCTAATAATAATTAATACAAAGCTATCAATTCTTAGTCAAATTTTATCTTATTTTATATTATGAACGACTTTTCGTCATTTAATTATGTTTTTTACGCAAATAAAATAAAGACACATTAGAAAAATATTTATTTAGATAAAACAATATACGAGATAAAAAAAAATATGAGATAAAAATCTAAACTATATATTTTCGATAGTAAATTGTCTCTTTCCATTTATTCATAAAGATTTGATTTTGATCCAACTTATTTAAACGTAATTATTATTCAAGGAAAGTTTTCTCGATCGTAATATCGATAAGATGATTCTGGTCACGTCGCATTATACATGAATACGACGAATTGGAAAGCGGCTTTTTATTTTCTCCTCTGACTTCTCACCATGGGAAGAAAGGTTAAGGTCGTCAAAGTATCGCAGCGATATTACAAAAATAAAAATATAAATAAAAATAAAAATAAAAATAAATAATCTACCGTTCCTGTTTCTTCGACATCTTAAATTTTATCATCCAAAAAATATTCATCCACCACAGTATACTTAAAGTCTTAAATTATAGTATACGATTTAATTTTGGACACAACTTTTAATGCAGCCAGTGTCCCTAAAATCAAGGAAATAAAACAGTCGAAATTTTGAGATATAAAAGGTTTGCGACTTACGCCTCAATGTTTGTTCTTCTTTCACCGAAAATAAATACACAAACAAAAGCGCCTTCATCTTAGAAGAAGCCCACATTTCACCGTGTCGCGTAATATTCTCGCCTTTGCCGCAAAGAAACAGAAGGCATCTCGTTCTTAAAAGGGTAGATTCGAAAGAGCGAAGGGTGTTGGTCGTACCCTCGAGATTCTACCCCTTGAAGTCTCGGAGAAAGGGAGTGGAACTCGCCCCTCGGCAGCTACGATACCCGAAAAAACCGCTTTCGCAAAGCGCGAGGAAGACATCAGAAGGGGATCCCGTAGAAGCGGGTCTTTGCACCCGGAACTTCAGAAAAATAGGGGTTTGCACCCCACGATGCTCTTGGACTTCCATCTGCAATAAACCAGTCGCTTTCCTCTGTTTCCGATTGTTTTGACTAGCCTTACACTCACCGAGTTACTTTAATTATTATTACTTTTGCCACAGATAAATATTATTTCTATCAAAAGTTCCTAATAAAAGCTAATAAGCCTTCGGAAATGGAAACACAGTAGCTTTAGTCTTCCTGTGTCTTTTCCAAATTTTTCACCAACATCAAATTCTCAGCAGCACGTTAGAAAGATAATAAAATTCCAAGAAAGAAAATCAATATGAAGAGAATTTCCCCCGAAGTTGAATGTTTACTGAGGAAGTCGAGATCGCTGGCCATCATCAGTGATTGAAATTAAACCCCAGTGAAACTGCCATCAGCCAATTAGGACACGCCTTGGCATACACTCTATACTTTCAGGGTGCATTCACCTCTTCCCATCTTTCTGAATTGAATTCATCTATTTTTCTTCTTGGGGAGTTTTCCTCGCCCGATTGGCACTTGCGCAATGCGTATGAAATTCACACCACCACGTGGTGAGCACGTGGTGGCGAAGGGCATTGTATACCAAATACTTTAGGCGCAGGCACCGAGATCGGTGACTCGCACCGGAAAAAGGCGGACGTTTTGAGATAAGTATCGACCAAGGGCAAGGGCGAGGACATGCGTATTGCGTACTCCCAAATGCTTTCAACCAAAATCAAACGCAGACGCTCTTAGAATATTACATTCGTTCCTATTTATAGAAATACACGAAAAATTTATTTCCGTCACGAAAATAAATAGTCGAACGGGTCAATGAACTGACTTCGTAAAATATTAGATGCTTCATTTATCAGTTTATTGTATATCTTGGTATTTGTGATTTAAAGGTATATGGTATATGTAATTGAAAGGTATATGTCGTGTAAGTATCGATAGTGATTTTCGACAATCGATACTTGCCAAATCGTAAATTCCGCGTGAATTGAATTTAAAATTTTGAATTTGGTTTCGTTAATAATCATTTTGTCACGAGTCTAAACTCGAAATACATTGAAAATCTAGGAATTTTAAGGGAATTTTATGGAATTTTTAAAGATTTCATGGGAGATAATGGGATTTTAAATGTTATCGTAAAATTTTAAAGAAGTTCAAGAAGTTTCTGGGAATTTTTAGAATTTTTCACGACTTTGGTCAGATTTCAATCGGACTTCAAGGTACTTTTATGACTTTTAAAATATGTATTTTGTGGGATTTAAATAAGGAATGTAAAACTTTATAGGAAATTTCAAAAGCTTTTTATGATTTTGAAAAGATTTTGTAGAATTTACAAAGATTTCGAATGTTTTCGTCAAATTTTAAGGGTTTTCAAAAAATATTTCTAATTTATAAAATATTTTGTACACAGAAAAAACAAGGACTGAAAGTGTTTACAGCCCCTAAAAACTGAATTAAGCTGTAAACACTTTTAGTCCTTGTTTTTTCTGTGTAATATTTTTTTAAGGATTTCATGGAATTCGATGAAATCTTTAATGATTTTAAGAGATTTTAAGAGTTGAGAGATTTCTAGAGGTTGCTAGCAATTTTTAGAGATTTTCATTAATTTTAACATGGATTTCAAGAGATTAATGATTTTGAAGGTTTTTATGTGCATTTTTAACGATTCTTAAGTGATTTTTAAGAAATTCAATAAATTTTTAGGATATTAAAATTTGAAAATTTTTCTGGAATTTTTAAGGATTTAATGCGGAATTTGAAAATATTTTTAATACTTCTAATGGATTTTAAAGGATATAAAAGGGATTTGAATTGTTATCATTGAATTTAAAAGATTCTCAAGAAGTTTCTAAAATTTTTAAGAGAGTTTCACGAATTTTAATCGATTTCACAGGTTTTCAAAGGTTTCTTAGAATTTTTAGAGATTTTCACTAATTTCAACATTGATTTCAAGAGATTAATGATTTTGAAGGTTTTTATGTGCATTTTTAACGATTTTTAAGTAATTTTTACGAAATTCAAGAGATTTTTAGGATATTAAAACGATTTTGTAGAATTGTATGGGATTTAAGGGATTTTAAAAGCTTCGTAAGAGTTTTATGAGGTTTTAAGAAATTTGAAATATTATCCTAACATTTTAAAGAATTTTATGAGATTTCTACTAATTTTAAGTGATTTCGAAAAATTTTTCTGACATTTAAATGATCTTGTGAGAATTTTAAAGGATTTCATGGAATTTGATAAGATTTCTATGTAATATTTTTATGGGATATAAAAGATATACAGAGATTTTAAATGTTACCGTAAAATTTCAAGAATTTTTCTGAGAATTTTAAGAGATTTTAAAGTATGTCATGGAATTTCAAAAGGTTTCTAGGAATTTTTAGAGATTTTCATAAATTTTAACGTGGATTTCAGAAGATTTGAGTTTGAAAATTTTTCTAGAATTTTGAAAGATTTCATTGAATTTTAATATATTTCTAATACTTTTATTAATAGATTTTAAAGGACATAAAAGGGATTTGAATTGTTATCATTGAATTTAAAAGAATCTCAAGAAGTTTCTGAAAATTTTAAGAGATTTTCACGAACTTTAAGCGATTTCACCGGTTTTCAAAGGTTTCTTGGAATTTTTAGAGATTTTCACGAAGTTTAACATAGATTTCAAGAGATTAGAGAAATAAAATATAATAAATTATATAATATTGAAAAAGAACGTAAATGCGCGCGCGTTCGTTCTTGTTTCTTAATAAGTTTGATTTAACCCGATTATAATACTGAAAAAGCAACTCTTGCGTCGGTTTTTGTCCAATGGCTTCATGGTTAGTGGTTTAAAAAAGAAGGCGAAGGTCGAATTGGGTTCGTTTTGGACAACCCTGAGTATTAGTATCGAGCGGCAATGCCAAGGGCAAGGGTGCCCTTTCCTCACCCCTTCCGCCACCCCTGTTATAACCAGCACCTCTTCCTCGTTCTCTTCCACCAATCAACACAAGCGTACGCACTCACGCATGGATGCAAAAAACCACCCACATCTACAGTATACATGAGTAGACACAAATAACATAAAACGTGTGAGTCTATACGTGAATAAATATATTTATGGAAATGTGTTTCGTGTGAATGTAGGGGTAAATTTCAGCTATACACGAGAGCAAGTGCTTTCGGAAGTTTACTGAAAGAGCAGACAGCTTGAGTGATGAAGCTTCTATACAGTAATGTTTTTTCGAAATAATATAAAAATAATGATAGATTCTTATGAAAAGCAATATTCCAAAAGAAAAAAACATCTTGTTAGATTGAGAATCTGGAAAAAATTGATATTCGAGTGGTGGACATAATAGGGGAATAAATTTTAACTCTCAAATGAAATAACTGAAGAAATTGCAGGACCTTGAACTTTTTTCTCAAGAAAAAAAGCCAATAAATATGATTAGCATTCCTATAAACAAATAATGTAGCAATCGGCGCCCATGAAGTGTGGCGACATAGAATCAACACAAAATGAAAAGCAGAGGGAAGTATAGAGAAAGAGAGTGAATTTAATATCGAGTGCCAACGCAAACTATAAAAGCTTAGTTTGCAAGGCGGAGAAAGCCGTGGCCACGAGGTTAACGTACCCAACTTATAGTCTTGCAACTAACGATGATGTTTCTACCGTTACGTAAACGCGGCACCAGGCATTAACTCAATTCCTCGTGAAAGAGTTAGACAGATACAGACTGTAAGCGCGAACCTGAGGTAAACACAGAAAATGGTAGGATAAAACAAACAATTCTATGCACACTGCACATGTATACATTAATAAAAGTTTCGAGCTTCATACATATAAAATATAAAAAAGAACATCAGGAGATACTCGACTGAAACATGGAAAAAATTGCCCAAACAGTTAAACTAAAGAGCGATAATAAATCCGGATATATGTAGTTAGAAATCAGAGTTAAACCGATAAATTAAAGCTCTAGGGCAATAATTTTCTCTACGACAAACATTCTGCGATCCTGACCTGTGAATTCAAGTTGTTTGATACTTTCACAGCTCATTTTCGGATCAGTGATCCTTGCCTCCAACTCTTGAAACAGACGCTTAAATAAATATCGCGTCAGCCTTTTCAGCTGCTGGGAAACTGACTTGTTCACTAAAAACACTCCAATATGATCAACTAAGTTGTAAACTACACACTGAGCTAAAAATAAATCCTCAATCACACTCTCAATTTGAATTAATGGAAATCAGACGAATTTCAGTCTTTATAAATCTGAAAGGGATTAATTTCGTTTTTCTGATTTTTGACAGCTTTAAATAGGACAGAAAACATGAAAAAAGTGACTTTTTTGGAAAAATGGCCACCATTTTCCGAAAAATTAAAATTTCGAAAAAGTGAAGTTTTGATTTTGGATAATTAGGATGGACTGAATCCTGCAGAATGTTTGACCCTGAAATTTTGACAGCAGTGCTGTCAATGCCATCTCCAGGTCTTGGAAGTCAATTTCCTTATTAAAATCTTTAATTTTTCCACAGTAAAACAATTTTTCCACAGTATTAAAGAATTTGAAGATATTGAAAGATTTCTAGGAAAATTTATTTCCCTGATTTGAAAGAATTCCAAGGAATTTTAAACATCCCTCTTTCTCAAAATAATATCACAAATGATTCCGAATCATTTGTAGCAAATTGAATTCTCTAAATTAAAATACGCTATAAAATAAATTTTTTATCAATTTGTCGGAATAATCAATTTGATTTGGCATGGACATTGGATCGAAGAAACAGGAAGCGCATTTGAGAAACCCTGCGCGAAGAGAAAGTGGCGACCGACATATTTTGCTTTCGGTATAACGGTCGTTGGCATAACTATAGTGAAGCAAAATCTATCGTAGATCACAGAAACCGCAAGTGTAAGTATCTCCAGAATAAAAATGGAAAAAGGTACTCTCAGAAATAAGTACCTTCGAAAGCACACTCGAGAACTAACAGTTGATTAAAAACCGGTATGACAATTACGGTATATTACGTGTGAATCATTGAAAATGGCAATCCTGAAGATTTCTTTCGGGCAACTTGCTGCTGAGACCCCCCGATGATCAATTACGTAATATCATTGATTAACTTTTCCCAGCATAACAGATTAAAATTGTGATTATAAAAATAAAAAAAAATATTCATGCTGGCGAACTTAAATCATGTACAGATGGAATTCATCAGAGAAAATAAAAAACCAGCATGACATTTGATATTCTTTTCAAATTTGTTATCAAAAATGGTACATGTTTTTTTTTTTTTTGATACCAAAAACCGCCCTAAAATGATACTAATTTTTTTCATCGAGCTTCTTCCAACGAATATTGCAAACTCGACATATTTTGCCCGATAATCAACGTTTTCCTTTTTAAGATATTTTATCATAAGATCTTTTCATCTTTTGCAAACGCGTGAATTCTCGAGAATTCCTCATGCTTCGATAATCGAGATCAAAGGGCCAGACCGCCTGTTAGCGCTCGTGTACCATGTCATTCTTATTTTATGAGCCACCTCTCGTGTGAATATAGGTTACTTCTTGGCGCATAGAAAACTACTCGTTAATGCAGCTCAGCTTCACGAGAACCTACAACGGCATTCGCCATTCTTACACTGAAAGAAATTTAATATTAATACTTGCTATTTCAATATTCATAATTGATAAAGACGATTACGATTTAGGGAAATCGTGTAAATATACAAATTATTGTTAGCATACTTAGGAACCTTAAAAATTCTTGAAAACAAGAATTGGTATATTCATTAGCAAAAATTGATATTTTATGTATTACGAACGTAGAATGATAAAATTTGATAATGATATTATCCAATAATATAAAAGCATTTACAAAAATTACCAGCTTGAGTTACATATGTTAATAGAAATATTCTACAAATTAATATAGACGCTAACAAAAATTGTAAGCTTCAGTTGAGGAAATTTTAAGTCACGATATTAAAAAAAACCGAATAGCTCCGATAATCTCCCGAGGTCAGCCGAATTCGCCGACCGTAGCGCTCGCGATGTGAATCGAAGTTTCGGAGAACTTTTTGTTTCCTGATAACCACCAGAGTAAGCACGATGCCGTTTCTCACAAGTGCAAACATTTTCACCAATTAGTATATAAGGAATCTTCAAACCTCTTCTACCAGCGTAATTTACTTGCGATTTGCGATGCGTGTGTTTTATATTTATGTGTGCGTAATATGTATATAAATTAAGGTTAAAGTTAGTATAAGTGTTGTTACCTCTGCGAATGTATGTTATAATGTGTGCATTTGTGTGTTTATAATCTTATAATTGTGCAGTGTGAATTGACGGAGATTCACGACGGGTAACGGGTTACGAATTTATTCTTCCTCTTTTCGTGTTTTCGTCTATTCTCTTCGCATGACTCATAATTTTTAGTATAGTCTTTAGCAAATTTCAGAATCCTTTATATTACTTTCTGATATAAATACCCGATTTCCCCAAATCGTAAAAGATTATACTAAATTGTAATATCGATTTTAACGTATTATGTTACAAAATTTCTTTCAGTGTATATATGTTTTACTTCAACACTTCCTCCCATTCCCTCAAGTGTCTTTTTGCTGTACTTTTATTCAAATACACATTGGAGAAACAAATTTGTTTCCTAAACACCTTGAAACACTTATGTTTCAAAAATCGATTATGATTATGACAAGAAATCATGTCTTTACTTATTGGTTTTTATATTATGTTGGATTTTGCAAGTGCAAGGTGGCGCAGTCAAAGTACGCGGTACCTATATGTATAAGGTATATATATATAGAAACGAGCGAAAGTCCTTACGTCATTCACGTGTGTAGTGTTCCTCTCACCCGAACAGCACATTCCAAAGACGTGTAATCTACCTTTGATATGGTGATACCAAGTAGAAATAATACAAATCAAATGAAATCAAATGAAAAATGCAGATCAAATTGAATTTGTATGGATATAAAAATTATTGTCAATGATGACCACAAGATTCAACTTTTCAATTTCCCTGACATTTCCCTGACTTTCAAAAAAATTTCCCTGATAAAAATGTATTAAAAATGCGCACAAATTTTAAATAATAATACTATTGAAATTTATCAAAAATTTCGGATAATATCACTTTAAATCTTTTAAAAAGTAAAATCACTTCAAATCACTTCAAATTTGAAAATATGAAGTGATTTGAGTTTGTGATATTTGAAGAAAATTTCACAAATTTTCAATAATAATACTATTGAAAATTTTCAAAAATTTCGGGTAATATCACATTAAATTTTTTGAAAAGTAAAATCATTTAAAATTTGTTAAAATTCCTAAAATTTGCAACCGTGAGAATCTCTTAAAATTCCACGAAATCCCTTCAAAGTTAATATTTCATGAAATCTTTTCAATTTTCACTAAACTTTTTATAAAAAATTCCTCAAAATGATTTGAAATACTTTAAATTCCACGAGGAACTTTAAAATCCCTCAAAACATTTCAAAATTTCTTAAAATTATTGGAAATCTATTAAAATCCCTTACGTATTGAAATTCTTTAAAATTCGCTGAAATCTTTTGAAATTCCTAGAAACATCTTTAAATTTCTCAAAATTCCATATAATACTTAAAATTCTATGAAATCCTTTACAATTATTTTACAAAATCGTTTACAAAGCATAAAAATCTCGTTAAATTCTTTAAAATTCCCTAAAGTCCATTAAAATGTCTATAAAAAGAAAACTCTTGAAATAAAAAATCTTACAAAATCTTTTAAAAATCAAAAATGACTTGAAATTTTTTTAAATTCTATGAAGACAATTTAAATTCCTTAAAATCATTTTTAAAATGTTAATATTACTCAAAATTTTTACAAGCTTCTTAAAATCCTTTAGAATTCCACAGAAAGCTTTAAAATTACTTAAAATACGGAAAGATCTCTTAAAATTCTTGAAAAATCCTTGAAATTCCTTAAATTTCTACAAAATCTTTTATAAATCATAAAAATTTTTTAAATTTAAAATTCTATACTCTCTAAATCTGATCCAGCGAAAACCCTACCAAATCAGTGAAATTCGCTAACAATCAGCGAAATTGCACTCACCGAGAGCGTGATATTCACTGATTCATCAGCGAATTTCACTGATTTCGTACGGTTTTCGCTAGTTCAAATTTAGAGAGTAAGGAACATTTAAATTCCTTAAAATCACTTTAAAATAATCAAAATTTCTTAAAATTCTCACAAGCCTTTTAAAATCCATTTAAATTCCACGAGAATATTTATAATCACTTAAAATCTCTTTAAATTCTTACAAGTTTCTTAAAATCCTTTACAATTCCACAAAAAACTTTTTAAAATCTCTTAAAATAAGTAAAAATCCTTTACAATTTTTGAAAACTTTTCAAAATTACCTAAAATTCCACAAAATCTTTAGAAACTCATAAAAATCTCTTGAAATCCTTTAAATATCCTCGAAGAACATTAAAATCCCCAAAACCACTTCAAAAAATCAAAATTTCTTAAAATTCTTACAAAATTTTAAAAATCTTTTTAAATTCCTCAAGGAACTTTAAAATTCCTTAATATTCTTTAAATTCCCTAAACTTCCTTGAAAATCTCTTAAAATTTCAAGAAGTCCTTTAAAATCCAACTAGAAAATCTTGTAAATATTATACAAATCTCTTGTAATCACTTTAAATTCCTAGAAACCTCTTAAAATCCGTTAAAATTATGGAAAATGTCTTGAAATAATTAAAAACCTAGAGAATCTTAAAGAACACGTGGAAATTATTTATAAACCTTCGATATCCTTGGATAGTTTCTAAAATTTGTTAAATAAACTATAAAAGTTATATATTTTACACGATAAAAATAACATAGAAAAAATAGTTAGGGTATATTTAACCCAAAATTCTAGTTAACTTAACTAGGAATTTTTTTGAGTGACTAACGTATCGTTAATCATATCAAACATTAGTTTTGGTGTAGTTCGTAGAGAGTAAAGATTCGCAGAACAATTCATCGATCCACCTTGTTACGATATTATTAGCTGCAATATGTGAGGCCAGAGACACTATACGACTGACTTATGGTATTTTATAAATAAATCCGTTTCAGAATTGAGAGCCGCGTCTTATTCCTGCTAACTAAACTAAAATGGAGAACTGGAATCGCAAAGCAACTAGTCTATTAATGTCTTTTTGCATTTTAAGGCCTTTTCGCCAATCAGAAGTGTGAACGCAGCTTTAAAGCGTATCGATGCAGCGGTTCGGAAACGGCAATCAGAGGTGGGAGAGAGAGAGAGAGGGGGGGGAGAAAAGAGAGAGACAGAGAGAAAGATCGAAACCGCTGTAAAGTGTAAAAATCGATAAGCAGGTCAACCCCACAATATATCGTCTCAAGGGGATTAATTCATCGTGTGAAAGCTCCTTAAGAGACAAGCGAGCTTCATTAAACAGATTTCCGTTCTATTATGTGTGATTAAAATTCAGTTAAAAGAAAAGGAGATTTTCTGAATAAAATGATAAATTACGAGCTTTTGACAGAGGAGATCTTTCATGAATATAAAGAAAAATTGTAACATGACAAATAGTAATTGGGGATTAAATGAAGTAAACCTGATCAATCCAGGTCAAAAATCACTAAAATTATGTTTTCAGATAATATGAAAAAGATGTATTTTATCCGAGACTAAATTATCAAATCAAATGAAGATAAATCCGATATTTTAACTTCAGAGTCACTAAATATTTTAATATCAAGAATTCGTAACATTTGCTAAATTAAAAAAAGAAAATTCTGCTACTTTTTATCGGCAAATTTTGCATCATTCAATATTTCTCCAAACGAGATATTAAAACATTAATTTAAATCGATAAAAGCTTTTGAAATGTTTAAATATTTCACGATCCTTATATTACGTTTTCGAATTTCAAGTAATTATTCGTTCTTACCAATTGAACATTCTTACACATGGAAGATGATTAAAAACACCTTTGGAAACTTACCTGAAACAAAAATAGAAAATGACGGATTAGAAATGTTATTAATACTCCCTAGGGAGTAAAAAGTAATGCGTTATAAAATAGTATAATATATTTTGGCTTTGTTTTATGCGCAAAAGTCGATAGATTTAATCTCGTGAATATCACTGCGCCTTTATAAGCTGCAGTGTTATTTCTTCTCAGCGTATGAACCATGAAAGAAGCTGTCATAGAATTGAAATAAAAACACCTCTAAATCCTTTCACGTCATGAAATTTTAGATTTCTGAGAGAGAATATAATGTTTCGGTGTGAAGGGAGCTTAAACGATATCCGCGGCGTGTTGCAATGGCCCAGAAGCGGTAGCTAGGCGAAGGGTCAAAAACACCGAGCAGCACGGTTTCTAGGCCATGCGCTGCTATCTATAAACCCCTGCGAGCCCGCGCCCTCTTTCCACCCCCTCAGGCACCTTATTCGCCAACCTCCTCCGCCGCCATCACCACCACCACCTATCCTCCATAGGTACACTAACACACTCTCATCTAATACTCTTACTACTTAACGATGCCAGACAGCAATATCTGGAGTCCGAGATAGAACATGTCGCATACTAGAAGAGGTAATGGCACGGGGGGTGGTATTCATTTGGGGTAAGGGGCAAGGGGCTGGGAAACAAGTCAGAGCAAAGGCGAACTTTAAATAGAAGGAGTTTTGATATTTCCGTTTCCGCGAAAAGAGAGCAAGAAGGAAAAAATAGAAAATTCTCATCCTTGCGGTATTTCAACCATCCGAAGTCAGGTTGGAAGGTCAAAATAATTCGGTCACTTTTTCGAGGGGGTAAAATCCGCCATCTCGAGGGTAGTACGCCCTGTTCAATAATTTTCCAGTACCTTCGGCAAGAATCTCTATTTTCTAGTCGGTTTCGAATTTACGACTTGGATGACCTCACGGATTTTCAAGAATTTTGGTACAGGGAGGGTTTTAACGTTTAGTTCAGAATGCGTAACTGGATGAAGATTCTTAATTCACTTTTTCGAGATTAAATATTGACTTCTCCACAGAAAAAAACAGGGACTGAAAGTGTTTACAGTTTAAGTCAGTTTTTAGGCTGAATGTAAGTTTATGTCTTGCTTTAAGATTTCTTAGTCTTAAACACCCAGAAAAAAATTTTATTTGAATCAAATAAACGTATATTTGTTATAGAGCCAACTAAAAAATATCTTTGAATTAAATAAAATTTATTTGATTCAATAGTATATTGTGCAACTAGTGGGAGAAGTAGGCGATTCCAACGAGTGTGAAGTTTGCCGCGCGAGCGCAGCGAGCGCGGCAATCACACGAGTTGGAATCGCCGTCTCCC
>CAJFCO010000122.1:727023-758409 GCA_904066015.1 Synergus gifuensis
TTTTCCCACTAGTGGGAAAAGTACTCACTTCTACCACTGTGACGTCATCAGTTGAGAAATCGACAACTTCTCCCTCTCGAGATGAGCCTCCGAAGTCGCATTTCCATCGCGGGTGTTGGACAAAGAAATTTTCTATTTAATTCAAATAAAAAATGTCTTTGAATCAAATAAATTTTATTTAATTCAAAGATATTTTTTAGTTGGCTCTATAACAAATATACGTTTATTTGATTTTCGAATATTTTTTTCTCAGTGAAACAAGACTAAAAACTGACTTAAACTTAAATTCAGGCTAAAAACTGACTTAAACTGTAAACACTTTCAGTCCTTGTTTTTTCTGTGTCACAGATCAATTACGAACTATTTATTTGCTTTAGACGTCTACTTTTTGAGAGACGAGAGGAAAATTTTAGAAAAATCTCTTTACTGTGCAGCGTCTTAAAATTTTAAGTCTTTACTATATAAAAAGTGAATTTTCCCAGAGGAAGGAAAACGTGTTTTAACGAAATCGAGAAAAAACCAGGTTACTGAATCAAATTCCCAGTTTTACGCTCCGATTCATATCCTGATTTTGTGCAGTTTGTTTTTTTGTAAAATGCTTGCGTCTTTATATAAAACATATTAGTTTTAAATTAAATATTTACACTATATTTATATACTTCGTTACTTAGATACAACTCCATTGCAATTTTATATCGACTATTATTGAAAAAAATTTCCATTGCCTTCACTCCAAATAAGGCGATTAGATTTTAAAATCCCCCGCTAAAAAGTAGGCGTGCAATGACGCATAAACAACAGATACAGATATAATTTATAGTGATATCAACTTTGAAATGACAATTTGTCGATTCAAACTTGACAATGGGGCCGCCGTCGACTTACGAGAAAAATATGTGATACGCATGCATGCACCATTACCGACTTCGTGATTATATAACCAATCATGAAGTTTGTGCGGAAATATACACACTGGATCAACGAAGGCTAGCTCTCTCTTTCGCAGGGGTGCTCAATTTCTTATGCTCAAAAAAAAAAACCTACGCCTGGGAAAAATATATGAAATTAAATACATTTGTTCATTTTTTTCGAGTATTACTATTTTCACTACCAAGAAAAAACATTTCTATGAAGAAAATTGAAATATAACTCAAGCACGCTACCAGCCGAGCCAATCTGCATAAATTCCCTCAAAATCAACCTTAAAAGAATAAAAGTCCCACTATAAATAGATCAAAAACCCCAAATGCCGATATTTGGTTTAGACTCGAGAATGGAAAATTGCCTACTTCTAAAACCGGTAGAGTCATCCAGGTCTCTGAAACGGTTCTCTGCAAGCTATGAGAGAGAAAGGGAAAACGATAGGGAAAGTGGGAAAGAGAGTGAGTTAGAAGATCAGTATTCAGACGAGTTTCAGCCGAGAGTGAGAGGAAGTACAAAGATAGTGTACAAAGTACAAATAGTTCTGCAAAATAGAATATATAGCAGGGCAAACTATACAAGTAGAAAGGAACTGACCCCCTTGATCATAAAATAAAGTCGGTCGCGGAGTTGTAAGTCTGCTTCTGCTTCGCCTCTCTATTTTCTCCACTTCAACTTTTTTTCATTTCCTCCCTCTCAGTTTCCTCCCTCTTTCACTCATCCTTTCGTACCATTATGCCACCTTCGCCGCGACTCCATGTTAGCGCGGTAATCTAACGACTTTCACTTACCAGGGACTTACTTCCTGGATAAGTTAACCAGCCTGTAATTTCATGATCGACTTGTGAAAACGGGAAGAGACCTGTCGCTCCATGAAAATCATATTTATGAGGAAACGTGCCACTAAACATGATTATGTAAATGACCTCATACTATTGCCTGTCCCGCTATTGCATCTTCCAAAAATAAAACAGCCCTTCCATTTATGCGAAGGTTTGATTTTTATGTATGATTTTTTACTTTAAATGAAAAGCGCTTCATATTTACAATATAATTGTATCTAGTAAAATTATCCGTTATGTAAGGCTTCAAGAGATTTCAGAAGAAGATAATTATCTTCGCGATTTTTCATAACTGACCTATACCTCATCGTCCTCATCAGCAAAATAGCATTTGCAACTTGTATTTATGCACGTCTAAACAGCGATCGAAGAATAATTTATGAGCAATTTCAAAGTTTTAAACAATTTTATGAACATTTACTGTATTCATAATCAAACATGAGTTTGAATGCAGGAGGGATGACTAGACACAGCCGTTACTACTGATTCACACTAATGTAAGAGTTGCCAGCGGCGTTATATTAAAATTACACCCTGATGAGTCTCATTTACATAAACAAAAAGATGTATACATTATAATTGCCAGAACCACACAACGTGACTGAATGACGTCACTAAATTTGTCCCTGATAGACAAATCGTCAACCAAGTCGGTAGACTCATAGGTCGGTCTATTTCCTCTTACGCAAACTAATTTGCCCATTATTCAGTCTACTCTGACTCTGCAATTGTATTCTATTTTATTAATGGAATTAATACAGTTTAAAAAATACAGAGAATTAATTTAACTAATCAAATCTAATTTTAATGGCAAAGATGATTAATAATAGATGACAAAGTGACAAATATTTCTCACTTTCAAATAAACACAAATTTTTTTGGATTGGTAATTGAGTTATGACCTCTGAACCAAATTACTTACTTCCAGCAGAAGAAAGAATTCGAAATAAATGGACAAGAATAAAAGATGATGTGTGTGTGTGTGTGTGTGTGTGTAAATGAATTGGTTCCCTATTGCAGAGACCAATTAGAGACTGTTCAATGAACTATAGTTATTCTACGCTTTCTTTCCGGCATTATCGGATTATATAACAAATCACTTCCTCAACGTCATTCATTGGCAGCGAGAACAAATCGAGTTCGAAACGATTCATTGAGCCAAAAATATAAATGAACCCATAAAGAAGTGTAGCTGACCTTTTATGAGCTATAACAAGAGCTAAAGTTATCATACAACTACAAAATATTTTGTATTAAATATAACCATAATCTTCTACTCTACAAGATATACAAAAGTTCTAACAGCTTGAGAATGCATTCAGACCCAATAATAAACATATCAAGAGATGAGACTTTAATTATATAGACTTTAATTATATATACTTTAATCATATCCAAGAAACTAAAGATTTATTTACTATCTAGCACATTAGAAACACATTATTTCCCGGGAGAATGTATAGCCTGTACTTTGAAAGGCCTCAGAACTTATATAAGACTTTATGTAATGACAACTACTTTACGTGTGAAATTACCGATAAATTATGTGGGTCTTCATATCAAGAAGACAATTTTTTAATTAATAATGAATTGCATTGAGACCTTCCTACAAAAAAGAGGCTGAAGTGATTCCACCAATGTATTGCATCATATTAAACAAAGATATGTGAGTCACATTTTCAGTCATGAGTCTTATGACTGATTAAGAAAATGACTAGTTAAGAAATTGGTTTTACCAGTATAAGTTTGGATGGAGTTATTGTAGGCTGAAATATGTGTTATGTGAGGGAAAACCAACATTTTGAGCGAACCAACCTTGGTTCGGTCATCAACCTTGGTTAAGTCACCAACCTTGGTTGTGTTTGTCAACAAGATATGTGACTAAGGATTAACCAATAAATTTTGTGAAGCAATCTATCGAGTTTTCAGTACTTTTCAAATGCGAAAAACATTTATAAAAGGTAAAAAATTTGACGGATGTAAGATACGACTCTAGGGAAACTAAAATAAATGGTGAAGAATGCAGGCTCTTACGTCACCAGAGAAAAATGAGTGTATTATTAATGGAAGGTAGTTGCTAGAAAAACGTTTGGATACTTATACAATATAGGCAACTTATTACATCATATTTTTCAATACAATTTAAATCTATCTTATTATTCCATCATTTAATTATTGAACTGTTTTTCAAATTTTTGGTTCTACAGTCAGAAATTATAGATCTTTTGAGAAAGCTATTCATACAACCTTGGATTTTTGGAAAATACTTTGTTTACAAAAAAGTCATTCAACCATATTTATGAACAGGAATCCTATCTCTTTTACTTTATCATTCATTATTTAATTTTAAGACCTAATGACACAAATATGAGTATCTGAGAACCTGCATCTCTAATCTTTGCTAATGAGTTCGGTAACAGCAGCAGGCGCCTGATAAAAAAAGTTTGGAATGGAGACACGAGGTTGGGTTCTGCATAGGTCATTTCCTCGTGCATAACCCAATTAAGTGATTATTTAACGCAATGTCCGCGGCCAATGCACACTTAAACACTTTTATTGCTCTATAGGCTGCATTTTTCCTACTTTCGCATTCCTATCTACTTTTTTATCCTAAACACCTAGAAAAAAAGTTTATTTGAATCAAATAAACGTATATTTGTTACAGAGCCAACTAAAAAATATCTTTGAATTAAATAAAATTTATTTGATTCAAAGATATTTTCTATTTAATTCAATTAGAAAATTATTTAATTTAAATAGAAAATTTCTCTGAATCAAATAAATTTTATTTAATTCAAAGATATTTTTTGATGTCTGTTAAGCTGGCTCAACACTATTGCCATTTTAAGGTCTAACCTATATAATAATTTAGGGCTCATTTAGGGCTAATTTGGGCCCTTAGTGCGAAATTTTGGGCTCCACGTTTTTTTGGAAAAAATGGCGTTTGTGCTGGCTTAACGTTAAGCTAGCACCACCATGCTGTAAATCATATTAAAAAATTAATTAGCAAAATTCTGCTAATGCCATAATTTTAGGCTCATTTAGGGCTCTTGAAATATCAAAGACCGGAAGTCTTCAGATTTTTATTTATTTTTTTTTAAAGCACTGTGTTGAGCCAGCTTAACGTCATGAAAAATACCACAACTAGTGAATAAAAGCAAATTTGAGCCCCCACATAATTTTAGGCTCATTTAGGGCTCCCGAAATACCATCAGTCAAGTTAAAAAAAAATTGTTTAAATATTAATTGTTTAAACAATTCCTCCAAGAATTAATTCTACCAATTCGTTTTCCCTACCATAATTTTAGGCTCATTTAGGGCTCCCGAAACATCATGATCAAATTTTTAAAAAAATTGTTTACACAAGCATTGTTTAAACAATTACTCCAAAACTTAATTCTACCAACTCGTTTTCCCTACCATATTTAAAAAAAAAAAAAAAACACTGTGTTGTGCCAGCTTAACATTAAGAGAAATACCACAACCAGTGCATAAAATAAAACTTGACTCCCCATATAATTTTAGGCTCATTTAGGGCTCTTGAAATACCATCAGCAATGTTTAAAAAAAATTGTTTAAACATATATTGTTTAAACAATTTCTCCAAAAATTAATTCTACCAACTCGTTTTCCCTACCACAATTTTAGGCTCATTTAGTGTTCCCGAAATATGAAAGACCGGAAGTCCTCCGATTTTAGATTCTTTTTTTTTTTTTAAACACTGTGTTGTGCCCACTTAACATTAAGAGAAATACCACAACGAGTGCATATAATAAAACTTGACCCCCCACATAATTTTAGGCTCATTTAGGGCTCTCGAAAGACCTGCAGCAAAGTTTAAAAAAAATTGTTTAAACACACTGCCCTGCAAAAGTTTGGACTCACTTAGAAAAATCGTATTTTTGGGGATTTATCGCTTTATTTATCGTTCTCAGACCGTTTTATACAACGTATTTGTTTAGAATAACATTTTATTAATAAGTAATAAACATTTACTTGTGATATCCTTGAGTGTTTTTCTGGAAAAAATTTAGAAAATCAATCCAGTCGTTTTTCATCAATATGTTGGCCTTTCGATTTGATGATTGCCCTACAAATTCTGGGCATTCTTTCCACCAATTTCTGAAGTCTTTCTAGTCGCAATCGTTGCCAAGCCTGCTGAAGACATTGCCACAAGTGAGATTCGCTGGTTGGATGCAGTTTCCGCACTTCTCTGTCCAGCTCATCCCACATACTTTGATACAATAAATAAATGATAATTAAAAGAAAACGCTCAAAAGTTATCAATACAATATTGTTCTGAACAAATACGTTGTATAAAACGGTCTGAGAACGATAATTAAAGCGATAAATACAAAAAAAAAACGATTTTTCTAAGTGAGTCCAAACCTTTGCAGAGCAGTGTACATTGTTTAAAACATTTCTCCAAAAATTAATTCTACCAACCCGTGTTCCCTACCACAATTTTAGGCTCACTCAGGGCTCCCGAAAAATGAAAGATCGGAAATCCTCTAATTTATTATTATTATTTAAAAAAAAAAAGCACTGTGTTGAGCCAGCTTAACATTAAGAGAAATACCACAAGGAGTGAATAAAATCAAATTTGACCCCCCAACATAATTGTAGGCTCATTAGGGCTCTCGAAATACCATCAGCAAAGTTTAAAAAAAAATTTTTTAAACATACATTCTTTAAACAATTCCTCCAAAAATTAATTCTACCAACTCGTGTTCCCTATACCATAATTTTACACGGAAAAAAGAAAATAGCTGGATTTACCATTTAAAAAAGGCAACTTGCGCTCTGAACGCATTTTTCCTGGAATTTAGTGAGATTTCCTATTTCAAATTGTAACTTTTAGAATGAAAAAGCAGAGTTTGCAATTTTCTTAGCAAAAATTACCATTTGAAATAGTAAAACTTACTAAATTCCAGGAAAAATGCGTTCAGAGCGCAACTTGACTATTTTAAATAATAAATTTAGCTATTTTCTTTTTTCCATGTAGGCTCATTTAAGGCTCCCAAAAAATGAAAGATCGGAAGTCCTCAGATTTTTTATTTTTTATTTTTTTAAAAAGCACTGTGTTGAGACAACTTAACGTTATGAAAAATACCACAACTAGTGAATAAAATCGAAATTTGACCACCCACATAATTTTAGGCTCATTTAGGGCTCCCGAAATGACATCAGCAAAGTTAAAAAAAATTGTTTAAACATACATTGTTTAAACATTGTATGTTTAAACAATTTTTTTTAAACTCTGCTGATGGTATTTCTGGAGCCCTAAATGAACCTAAAATTATGGTAGGGAAAACGAGTTGGTAGAATTAATTTTTGGAGGAATTGTTTAAACAATGTATGTTTAAACAATTTTTTTTAAACTTTGCTGATAGTATTTCGAGAGCCCTAAATGAGCCTAAAATTATGTGGGGGGTCAAATTTGATTTTATTCACTCCTTGTGGTATTTTTCTTAATGTTAAGCTGGCACAACACAGTGTTTCTTTAAAAAAAAAAAGAATCAAAAATCGGAGGACTTCCTGTCTTTCATATTTCGGGAGCCCTAAATGAGCCAAAAATTGTGGTAGGGAAAACGAATTGATAGAATTAATTTTTGGAGAAATTGTTTAAACAATATATGTTTAAACAATTTTTTAAAACTTTGCTGATGGTATTTCGAGAGTCCTAAATGAGCCTAAAATTATGTGGGGGGACAAGTTTTATTTTATGCACTCGTTGTGGTATTTCTCTTAATGTTAAGCTGGCACAACACAGTGTTTTTTTTTTTTTTTAAAAAAAGAATCAAAAATCGGAGGACTTCCGGTCTTTCATATTTCGGGAGCCCTAAATGAGCCTAAAATTATGGCAGGGAAAACTAGTTGGTAGAATTAAGTTTTGGAGTAATTGTTTAAACAATACTTGTGTAAACAATTTTTTTAAAAATTTGCTCATGATGTTTCGGGAGCCCTAAATGAGCCTAAAATTATGGTAGGGAAAACGAATTGGTAGAATTAATTCTTGGAGGAATTGTTTAAACAATTAATATTTAAACAATTTTTTTTTAACTTGACTGATGGTATTTCGGAAGCCCTAAATGAGCCTAAAAAAATTATGTGGGGGCTCAAATTTGATTTTATTCACTAGTTGTGGTATTTTTCATGATGTTAAGCTGGCTCAACACAGTGCTTTAAAAAAAAAATAAATAAAAATCTGAAGACTTCCGGTCTTTGATATTTCAAGAGCCCTAAATGAGCCTAAAATTATGGCATTAGCAGAATTTTGCTAATTAATTTTTTAATATGATTTACAGCATGGTGGTGCTAGCTTAACGTTAAGCCAGCACAAACGCCATTTTTTCCAAAAAAACGTGGAGCCCAAAATTTCGCATTAAGGGCCCAAATTAGCCCTAAATGAGCCCTAAATTATGATATAGGTTAGACCTTAAAATGGCAATAGTGTTGAGCCAGCTTAACAGACCTTATTTTTTGGTTGGCTCTGTAACAAATATACGTTTATTTGATTTAAATCAACTTTTTTTCTCAGTGAATTAGGGGACACAACTCTTCTAACTATTTCTCAAGAAGTGGATCAAATCAACAAAATTTATAAAGACGTAATTGCGACTCTAATTGAGATTGGCGAAAATCAAATTACAGGAATACATCCCATAATATTCTACCACAAGAACCTCAACTAAAGTCCTCCAATTTGACCCAATTTCTTCTTCATAAAATAAAATAAAAATAAAATTTTGATAAAATTCGCCGAGAAACTTGAAAATCAATTTTGTTCAAAGCTCTTTGTTCAAAGGATTTTCTGTAGTTGGAGCTAGAAGTATGAAAAGAGGACTGAGGGCGACATTTCGATTCTCTATGTTTTCTATCATATATTTGAGCATGCAGATTTTTTAGATGTGTCTGTAAGAACAAATATGTGGTACTCTGGTGGGATTAAGGTACGGCTGTTGCTGCTTCTTGGTGTGGAGATTGCGCATTGGCCGGGGTAACACCAGGGTTACCTGCGGTCGTTGTATCCAAAAACTTTGGCAATAAACTTACACTCTCGCGCAGACTCGGGGCCAACGTAATCGGCCGGGATAGTTTCACCAGTTGCGTAAGAATCTAACCGATAGTGGCCTTATAACGCTGCACTGCAGCCTAGTCAATGGCGTTCATGTCACTGACAAAGAAAGCTGTCTTGACTTTTCTATTCGACTGCCTCTAAGTTTTCTAGAACAAATTGCTTTTACAGAAAGCGTTTTTGAATCAGGTTTTCCAATCTTTTGAAAAATTAGCACTTTTGTCCCGAATCTACTGCACGATATCTGCCCAATATCTGATATCAATTTTTAATTTCAAACTTTACTGTTGAACCCATGTAGAAATTGCCAAAACTGGCCCAGATAGGGGCGCGATCTGGCCAGGTTTGTCCAGGTCTGGCCCCGATCGAGCCCACAGCAAAATTTCTACCCGGGAATGATTGAGAAATTATCCTTCGTTTAAAATCATTAAAAATTACTTAAAATTTTCAGAAATTACGTGAAATCTTTTGAAAAATTGTCAAAAATGCTTCACAAACCTTAAAATTCCTCACAATTTTCTAAAATCTCTTGAAATCTGATAGGGTGGCCACAAAATTCAATTTTTTCACTTCCGTGACATTTCCCTGACAGAAAAGTATTAAAAATGCGAACAAATTTTCAGTAAAAATAATATTGAAATTTTTCAAAAATTATAATATCAATTCAAATCTTTTGAAATTTAAAATCACTTCACAACATTTAAAATTCGCAAAAATCTCACAAATTTACGACAACCTTGGAAATCTCTTAAACTTTAGTGAAATTTCTTCAAATTCCTAGAAACATCTTAAAATTCGACGAAATCCCTTCAAATTTGTTAATATTTCATGGAAACCTTTAAATTTTCACTAATTGTTTTAAAATTTCTCAAAATAATTACAATTTTTTTGAATTCCACAAAAATCTTTTAAGAATCTCTTGAAATATTTAAAAATTCCACGAGGAACTTTTAAATCTCTTAAAATGCGTCAAAATCTCTTTAAATTATTGGAAATTTAATGAAATTCCTTAAAAATCGCTGAAATTTTTTGAAATTCCTAGAAACATCTTTAAATTCCTTCAAATTTCACTACAATATTTAAAATCCTATAAAATGTCATAAATTCTTCACAATTTCACAAAATATTTTACGAATCATGAAAATCTCGTGAAATCATTTAAAATTCAATAAAGAACTTTGAAATTCCCTAAAATACAATAGAATCTTTAAATAAAAATTCTTGGAAACAAAACAAAATATTTAAATTCCCTAAAATAATTTTTAAAATGTTAATATTTCTTTAAATTCAAAATTTCTTTAAGCTTCTTAAAATTCTTTAAAATTCCACGAGAATATTTATAATCCCTTAAAATTTTTTAAAACTCTTCCAAGTTTCTTAAAATTCTTTATAATTCCATGAAAAACTTTTAAATCCTCTAAAATACGTAAAAACCACTTAAAATTTTATAAAATTTTATAAAATTTTACAAAATATTTTTAAAATCATAAAAATCTCATGAAATCCGTTAAAATTCCACGAGGAACATTAAAAAATCCCTTAAAATTACTTTAAAAAATCAAAATTTCATAAAGTTCTTACAAGCTTTTTAAAATACTTTTAAATTCCACGAGAATATTTAAAATTCCTTAAAATCTCTTAAAATTCTTACAAGTTTTTTAAAATCCTCTACAATTCCACGAAAAACTTTAAAATTCCACAAAATCTTTAGAAAATCATAAAAATCTCATGAAATCCTTTAAAATTTCTCAAGGAACTTTAAAATCCCTCTAAATTCTTTGAATTCCCTAAACATTCTTAAAAATCTCTTAAAATTTCATGAAGTCCTTCAAAATTCCACTAAATCTTTTAAATATTATACAAATCTCTGACAACTACTCGCATTTCCCTGACATTTTCCTGACTTCCCTGACAATTTTTTTCCCCTGACATTTCCCTGACTTCCCTGACATGTGGCCACCCTATCTGAAGAAATTCCTTATTGGATTGTTTAAAATTCCTGAAGATCGTATGTAATCTTCAGAAATACTTTTAGATTACTAAAAAGTCCATTAAATTTCAAATTACTGACAATTATGAAAATAACTAATGATAAGAATAAAATTGTACAACTTAGTTGCTTTTTTATCAAAGAAAAGATAGAGGAGCGCGCATCTATTCTAGCGTACACGTAATAACAGAAAAAAATGTAGAAAATACTTCCACATTTATAAATAATGGCACTAAATATTTATAAATATTTCACAATAATTATTGTTAAAGACAGAAATGAATGAGGAAGAGATTGGCTATAGAAAAGTAGTGTTTTATGAAAATCAGTTATGAGACCGACTGAAGTGGTTCCAACAGGTTTTTTCTCAGAAAGGCTGAAATTATTTTGTAATGATTTATGCAAAAAATGGCAGGAGTTACTTTGCAAATCAACTGGTCCAGCGGTAACGCCCGCCATAATAGTAGCGTTCCTGCTTAGTAGTTACGCAACTAAGAGAAAATCTCGCCTCCTGCATCCGTCGAACTTGGATCATCGAGAGGTACACGCTCTCTGGAATCGATTACTCGACTGGCTTATTTTTCTGCCTCGTAAATGCCCGTTTGCATTATAATTATAAAACGCGATCAGTTCGATTAACAGAAGCAACAAATAACAGTAGCAACGGCCTATTAAATAGTTACGCAGTAAAATAACTATTGACTACCTGTCGTAGTTCGATTTGCAACTAAATTTGCAGCAGAATCCCAACACACGCACATTATCACGAAAACTGGGTTATTCAAGCTTTTTTATTCTCATTTTTCAATGCGAATCTCAGTTTTCCGACGCAAATTGTAAAAATTTAATCTGTCAGGCGAGATATTTCCAGAATGTTCGATTGTTGAATCACAATTTCAGAGGTACAATTGGTTGGGTATTTGGGACATTTCATGAATGTTTATTTTTGCTTGGAAAGGTGTCAGATTGAAAACCAGCAAGGATTATAAAGCATTGAAATCCGAAATCGAATAGAATTAAAAATGTAACTGGCTGCAAAATTAAAAGTACTTTTTTGAAAGCATATTTCAGATTTTAAAGTCTTTTCTATTTAAAAGTTTCTGGAATTCAAGAGCTTTTCAAGTTTTCAAGCGATTTGATCTGAGAATCAATCAAACTTGAAAGTTCTCTCAAATTTAAAAGAGTTCGGACATTAGACCTAATCAAACAATTTTAAATTGGTAAAAAGTAAATTTTGAAGTGTGTCATTTTTTAAGAGACATTTTTTGTTGAAAATACTCAAAGAAATAAGCACATTTACTGCCTACGTGTGTCGGTGTGCAAGCGCGACTAGAGTTATGGCGTTGCGCAAAGGTTCGAGAAAAGTTCATGATACAAAGTCACGTTACGAAAAACACGGCGCTGCCCCCTGTCGACACGCGTGTATATCAACTTGTATATCAACACTGAGAGAAAAAAAAAAAGAGAGAGAGAGAGAGAGAGGGGGAGAGAGAGAAAACGAACGAGTAGTCGGTGAATGTTAATAATGCCAACTCAATTCCAACATAATAATAACGTAACTTAGATTCAAGCTCACGTTTAAGCTAAAAGAGAAATATGCGCCACGCACCAGTGCAATTGCACGTTATTAATTTTGTTATCTTGCACATTTCATAAAATAAACAATAAGATATAGGAATAGAAAAGTCTCTAAACAGAGTCTCTTTAAGTAATACAAAATTGAGACGAAATTATTCTCATTTGCAATAAGATAACAGTTATTTTCGAATTCAAAAACTGAATGAAGCTTTCGAGTTAGAAGACTCTTCAGCGATTTCAAATTAAATATATTTCGAGGAGTTAATCATTCTTGAGGCTTTATGAAATTTTTTGATATCTCGTCAAAACTTCCGAAAGCTTTTTGAAATCTCTTAAAATCTACTGAAAGATCTTTAAATCTCAAGATATAGATCCTGAGAAAAATATTGTCTAACATTTAAAACAAGGCGATTAATTTTGACTTAAAATAACTAATGGGAGTCTTTGTCAGGGTGCCTTGATCATTGTCGCTCTTGGTGACGTGGACATGTATGTATATATATATATATAAAAACTCATTTCAAACAAGGTCAAGGGCAATTCGCTCATAATTCACTCCCGAGCTTCTGACGTATCGAAAGAAGAATTCGCAAATTATTGTAATCAAAGCCAGTGTATATTAAACTACAAGAATTATATTATCAATTTCATTAGTAGAGATCCTTCTATATAAGAATATACTCATGTAAGAGATCATTTTTATTTGAAAAGTAATCAAAAGTAAATTAGATAAGTTAAGATCGCTACGTCTTATTTCATCTTGAATAAAAAGCACAAGAATAGTCTTCTAAAGTACCTAGCTGGCTTTTACAAAAATGACATGATGCTGCTCGGGATTTTCTTTGAGGATCAGTAAAAATGATACGAGAAAGAATTGCATTGCAAAGTGCAGTTAAGGTTGACGATGATCCTATTTGACTTCCTATTTTCAACGATATATACAGAGTTTCAGGTTCTCCAATGAACACGAGATAGTTTCGCTTTATGACAAGATCGTGACATCTTCGAAGGGATTTAATTCCAGAATTTCTTAAAGTGATCAATGTCAAACTTCGCTTGTCGATTCTCATCCAGAGAACTAAAATATCAAATTCCCAACTTATATTCAGAACTAATAACCGGCTATTAAAAAAGCTATATATTTATCTTTGTTTCTATATTAAAAAACAATCAATACCCAATTTCATTCATTTGAACGACCATTAATTACGAAATTAATTATGGAATGGTATTAGATAATAAATAAACGTCTTGCAGTTTCGTTTGCTTTCACCTTCGAGAATATTCGCGACTTGCCGATCTTACGTAACAAAGTGCACTCGGAGTATTTCCATCGTGCGAGAGGGCATTATTAGCAGCCACGTCTTTTCCTTACACTGGTGCATGCCTCTCCGTAATTCGTTTTGTAATTCCCCAAAGTCCTATTTTTTTCGCTTTTGACCCCAGCCTTAGCCTCACGAGACGAGCCGTTTATACGTCGAACTCTGAACCCATCAAGAATTTCTAAGAGAATCAATAAAGCTTTAACCATTGAAATTTTCACCATCTTTTCAAAAACATTATTTCAAATAAAATGTCAACTCTATAAAATCTCTATTGTCCTAATTCTGTCATTTTCCTGTCTCCAATTTCAAATATATGAAATACTCATTTATTGCAAGAAGCACTTCATTTCAAACTCCATTTTAAACTTCACTTCATGAATCAAATATCGTCTCGTTCTCGTTTCCAACTTGAAACATTTCTTTTTTGAAAATGTCATTATGTCAGATTCATTATGCTATCAAAGGAAATGAAACATAAAATGTGGATGCTTGCACGAAGGTGAATATAGTGATAATAGGTATAAGAGCATTAAGGCTTTTCCGGTACTGTCAGGCCTAGGCCCTGAGTTCACCCGTCCCTGGCACCGCCACTGCCATTAGTCCTGGCCATGGTCTACTCCTGGGGGTCGAGAAAACGCATAAACAGTACAAAGTTGGTTGCAAGTTCTAGGAGAGAGTAAGAGAGTGGATGGGTGTTTGAGTGGGTGGGGGGAGAAGAGGGAAAGAGGGAAAGACAGCCAGCTAGCTAAGCTCGCAGGTCGATGTATTCTCGGTTGTTTATTTAGGCCACATGAGGTGAATCGTTCGCTTGCTTGTGCTCTCTTACAGCCTTACACACACGAAACTGCAAGCACGTTTACAAGAAACAACCTCGCACTCGAGGAAATAAACCCAAGCGACAAATCCGTCGCGACGTCTTCAAAATTAAACTCGAAACGTGACTCTGATCCACTCCTTATGCTGCGACCTTACCCAATTAGTAAAGCACAAAACTCTATCCCTTATTATCACGAGCACTGGAATTTTATTGCGAAACTTGTTAGTCTAAATTTTCTAGTTAATTTTATCGTTCTAGAGGTTCGGATTCAAATTCAAGTTAATGAATTACGGGCTTCACAGCATAGAATACTATACTTTCCTATCTTGAAAAAGTTGTGTCACGAAATGTCTCGAAAATCTCGCATACATTGTTGTTGCAAACCTGATTGGCTTTTGTCCTTTAAAATTTCAGGAAAACAATCGAAATTCATTAAAATACGTTAAAAGATTGGAGATTGGAGGATGAACTCCATAATTATATTCAAGAATAATAAACAATATTGATCATCATTCATATACATATATGTCTATGTATCTGATTCTATCGAATTTCATTAATTAAACAATTAGAATTGCATTAATTTTAAGCAATTTCTGCAATATTGAATCTACTTCAACTTAAATTTTTAATCAAAAATTTGACTAAATATTTAAATCTTTTCTATTACTTTCTGTCATTTTGCAGAAAGTTCCAATAAATTTTTAAGTTGATCATCATAATGAATTAAAAATATTGGTTAATGGCTCGTCTGAGTCTTGATTACCATATCTACTTAAATATAAACGAAATTCTTGAAAACCTCTTGAAATTCCATAAAATTCTACAAAATATTTTATAAATCATAAAAATCTTGTGAGATTCTTTAAAATTTCAATCAAAGCCCTTAAAATCACTTTAAAAAATCAAAATTTTTTAAAATTCTTACAATCCTTTTAAAATCTTTTTCAACTCCTTTAAAACATCAAACTTAATTAATTAAATAATTAGAATTGCATTCATCATAAAGCAATTAATTTCTGCAATATTGAATTTTCTATCATTTTCATAAATTTCACGAAAAACATCGAAATTTCTTAAAATTCGTTAAAACTTCTTAAAATTTTAACAATCTTCTTGAAAACCTTTAAACGTTAAAAAAAAATCTTGAAAATAATTAATCTCTTAAAAACTATGTTCCTGAAAATCTCTAAAAATTCCTAGAAACCTCTTGAAGTTTTCTGAACATTTAAAATATCTTAAAATCATTAGAAATTTCATTAAATTCCATGAAATCCTTAAAAACTTTACATAATTTTCTAAAAATTAGACAAATCTCTTGAAAACCCTTAAAATTTTACGAAAATCTTCGAAATATTTGTAGATTCTACAAAATCTTTTAAAAATCAGAAAAATCTCTTGAAATCCCTTAAAATTATTGGAAATCGTATAAAATTGCATAACATCCTTAAAAATGACAGTATAAAGTCTCTTAAAAATGATTAAAGTCTCTTGAATTCTCTTAAAATTCCTGAAAACTCTATGACAACATTTAAAATCCCTTAAAATCCCAGAAACCTTTTTAAATCTCTTAAAATTTCACGAAAACCTTCGAAATCGCTTAAAATTCGTTAAAATCTTTTAAAATACCCAGAAACTTCTTGAAATTAAAATTCTATAATAACAAATAAAATTCCTTTTATATTCTTGGAAATCCATTAGAAAAAAAATTTTATTAAAAATCTCATCAAATTCCATGAAATCCTTAAAAATTCCATACGATACTTTTAAAAATCAAAAAAATCTCTTAAAATTCCTTAAAATTATTAGAAATCTAATGAAATTCCACAAAATCTTTTAAAAATCATAAAAAAATTTCTTGAGTTCTCTTAAAATCCTTAGAAATTTCACGAAAATACTCAAAACCTCTTAAAATTCGTTGGAATCTTTCAAAATTCTTAGAATCTTATTAATATTATTCCTCAAAATTTCGAAACATTTAAAATCCCCGAAGTTCTTAAAAATCTTTTCAAATTTTATGGATTCCTTTAAAATGCCTCGAAATTTCCTAGAATTCCTTAAAATCCTGCGAAATCCAGATTAAGAAAGTGATTGACTTTTGCTAGTATTTTTAAATAAAAAAGGGATATTCAACTAAATATTAAACTTTTGAAACAAAAAAGTGACTATTACGAAAGGAATTAAGCGCCCTCTGCCCTTTAAAAAATGTAACTTAAAAAAAAATTGCTTGCAATTAGTAACTACGGCCCTGAAGTAGAAGCAAACCTACCAGCTTAGGAAGCTAAAGCGAGTAACTAACTGTTCGCGCTATCGCTAGTTACACATTTTTTCACCTAGTTTCGAGCTATTGACAACTTTTTTGCCGGCCTACTTTTCGTTATCGATGCTCGTTCTACACGGTCGTGTAGGAGGTTCGCCAATCGGTCGAGGGTCCTTCTTTCTTTCATGTTGTCTCTCTCTATCTATCTCTATGTTTTCTCATTATCTTGCTGCCTCTTTGCATCTATCTCTCCCACTCTTTCTATCAAGTGGCTCTTTTATGAGAGAGCTTACATCTGCCTTGTCATTGAAAGTGTTCAAGATCTAGTGCAGAAAAGACTGTGTATCGTCTCTACCTCGAAGAAAACTAGCTATTAAATCGTAATATCTTGTTATTAAACTGTGGGATGACTATTTAGATATTTAGATATAATAACTAGATATTAAAACTTAATATTACAATTTTTACTATTATTAAGTTATATTAAAAGATATGATCCAGATATTCCAAGCTCAAATATTTTAGTATCTGATATTATATAATACAATATCTATGTTAAATATCTAAATAATCGAACTATAGTTTAATACCAAGATATTGCGGTTTAATATCCAGTTTTCTCAGTCAGCAATAATGCACGTGTAATGTCAAGAGATACCCATTATCTGCAGTCTTGAACATAAATTGAATGGAGAAAAATGAGAATTTTCTCTCCTTGAAATCAGGAAAGTCTCGACATAGGAAGTTAAGCACTAATAATGGATCATCTTCGAATATTAAACCATTCCCCTTTAGTTTAAAAGTTGGAAAATGGAATGATATCTAGAAATGCTAATTTTAATTTGAATTATTTGAAATTTGAGTTATTTGAAGTTTGAATTATTTGAAATTTGAATTATTTGAAATTCGAATGCATTCTTCTCAGCAAAGTATATGCAATTCAATCAGTTATTGATAATTATCTCTAATGAATTAGTAATGCAATTTTTCTATAATTTAAAGCTAATTTAGTTAGCTTTTTGCTACGACAAGAGTGTCAGTTTACTACGATAATCTGTTTTATTTTGGATAGAAATCATGTACACTATTTTTGCATGAAAACGAGAATGATGAAAGGATTCGAATTATTGCGATAATGATGGGATTTTCTATCAGTAATAAACTTGTAGAGTAATTGCCGATAATTATAGAAGATGATGGCTAATTATAGTGGAACTTACGTTTAGCCCCTTATTGATACAGACATGAAGGATATTTAACTCACCTGCAACAGAAAATAAAATCGTATTATTATTTGTATTTATAACTACTTATTGATACAAATGAAAAATGATAAGTTGTAAACATATACTTTATTTCGTACTCCGGGTCTAATATACTTTATTCATCTATTTTTTGTATAGTTTGTGATGCAATTTTCGACAGTTTGTCTTCGAAATGACAATACTTCTGCATTTTCTATTACTGCGTTTTTTTCGAATAATTCAAGGACCTCAAACACCTCTTGACCCAGATCTTGGTATGATGACTTGGCATTTACGCGCACATGGATGAAACAATAGTACTTTCGTATTATTTGATGATAATAAAAAGTAATAGAATGTCTCGTTTTTATTTCGCTTCTCAATTCATTCTTTTTCACGTTTTTATAGAGAAAGGAGAGTACTCTAAAAAGTGATTTACTTCGCGAAATTAAATTTCCTCTCGACATTGATAACTTCTCACGTACAAGTCAATTGTTTGCCACTAAACTTACAGAATTGACATTATTTGTTCTAAACTTAGTACCAGGAGGAAGTATATGAGTAGAAGCTTAAAAGTAAGACGAGCACATAAGAAGAGAAGCCTTAAAGAGGAATTTCCATCAAGCTTGAGAGAATCCCAACGACGACTTCCTCTTGCGTTTTCTGTAGCAGCATATAGTATTTTATTTTATTAAGGTCGGTGTCCATCGAACCGCAAGTGGAGCATGCAAGCAATCAACCACAGAACCCTTTTGTCCCTCCAGTTGATCTGGAGCACATTCATTAAAATATATTTCTGGTAACTGCGCATATTGCTTTTGCAAAAAATTACTTGTCTCTAGTTCAATGCCATTTTTTAACTCGAGATATTAAATTTAGCATTGACAATACGATTAATAGAAAATGATTCGTAATCGAATTTTTTACTTCGTGACGAAATTTTGTACCAATTTAGCTTCTCTTTACATTTTAAATCATTATTCTCAAAGATAGAATGGTTCAAGAGAAAAAGTAATAAACTAAACATAGCTATTACAAAATTTAATAAAAGTGATCTAAAATCTCTACTAGTAATTATCAATATTTTTTCATTCTAAAAAGTAATGAAAAAGTTCCTCTTGGAGAAAATTGCAGAGAGTAAATTTCCCATGAGATTGGAGAATGAACTCCATAATAATATTGAAGAATAATAAACAATATTGATCATCACTCATATACATATATGTCTATGTATCTGATTCTATCAAATTTCATTAATTCAACAATTACAATTGCATTAATTTTAAGCAATTTCTGCAATATTGAATTTACTTCAACCTAGATTTTTAATCAAAAATTTGACTAAATATTTAAATCTTTTCTATTAATTTTTGTCATTTTGCATAAAGTTCCAATAAATTTTTAATATAATCATAATGAATTAAAAATATTGCTTAATGGCTCGTCTGAGTCTTGATTTCCAATCTTTTATAAATTATAAAAATCTTGCGAGATTCTTTAAAATTTAAATCAAATCCCTTAAAATCACTTTAAAAGAATCAAAATTTCTTAAAATTCTTACGAGCATTTAAAATCTTTTTAAAATCCTTTAAAATATCAGATTTCATTAATTAAACAATTAGAATTGCAATAATTTTAAGCAATTAATATATTCAATATTGAATTTATTTCAATCTTGAATATATAAATTTGACTAAATATTTAAATCTTTTCTATATTATTTTCTGTTATTTTGCATAAAGTTCCAATAAATTTTAAATTTAATCATAATGAATTAAAAATATAATGAATTAAAAATAAAATAAAAAAATAAAAAAAATAGAATTGCAATAATTTTAAGCAATTAATATATTCAATATTGAATTTATTTCAATCTTGAATATAAAATTTGACTAAATATTTAAATCTTTTCTATATTATTTTCTGTTATTTTGCATAAAGTTCCAATAAATTTTAAATTTAATCATAATGAATTAAAAATATTGATTAATAGCTCGTATAAAACGAGCCATAAACGAAATAAAATAATAATAATAATAATAATAATAATAATAATAATAAAATAATAATAATATAAACGAAATTCTTGAAAACCTCTTGAAATTCCATAAAATTCTACAAAATATTTTATAAATCATAAAAATCTTGTGAAATTCTTTAAAATTTCAATCAAATCCCTTAAAATCACTTTAAAAAAATCAAAATTTCTTCAAATTCTTACAAGCCTTTTAAAATCCTTCAAAATATCAAATTTCATTAATGAAACAATTAGAATTGCATTAATTCTAAGCAATTAATTTCTGCAATATTCAATTTAATTCAACCTAAATTTTTCCTCAATTTGACTAAATATATCAATCTTTTCTATTATTTTCTGTCATTTTGCATAAAGTTCCAATAAATTTTTAATATAATCACAATGAATTTAAAATACTAGTTAATGGCTCGTCTGAGTCTTGATTTCCGTATCTACTTAAATACAAACGAAATTAATAATGTAATAATTAATAATGAATTACTTTCTGCCTCGAAATTAAGATAATAATTGTATCCATATAGGGAATGAAAAGGGAGGTTTATACTTCGCTTAAAATCTACTCCTTCGAAATCAAACTTGCTTGAAATGTTTCTGATATCAAATATTATATATGATATCAGAATCTATATTTCCTAATCTACCTTTTTACACCTTTCCTTACTTTCTCCATCCGACAATTTCATTCTTCTTCCCTCCCACTCAATTCCTCCCATTCCGATTAATTATCTCTCTTGTCCCTTTTCTTCCCACTAAATATAAACATATTTCTAAACTCCTACAACTGGAACAAGGCGGATTTTACTCTACAAACGAGACAATCAGTATAAATATAAATATTGTTGAAAAGATATTTCGCCCACCCTACTGAATACGTAATCGTGCCAATGTGCAGTTCACGGGGGAGGGGAGGAGTAAGGTAGGAAAAAGGAAGAGAGTGAAAGAGGGAAGGTGGAGTTTGAGCTGCAGGGAACGAAACGATGCAAGTGTGCGCAAGTAGAATGAAAGAGTGAAACGGAGAGAGGACGAGTAAAGCGAGAGAGTCGATGAGAATTGGGGTGGGGAAAGCGAGAGGGAGAGTATGGTCACAGAGGGAGAGGGTCGATGGAGGGTTAGGTGTGGTATCGGTCATTACCTCCGTTGAGTAACTGGGTCAGTCGTCACACAGAGCCGAGGTTGGCTAGCTGGCCACGATTCCCGCTCGACTCAACTCGAGTATATCCGCGAATGTTCTATGCGATGCCCCGAGAAACATCGATGGAGAGGTTAGAATACGATTCTTGTGGCGTCGACGTTATTTGCAATTTTCTAGGCGAGTCTAAAGACTTCAGTATACACGATGCAAGTCATGCTCAATCACTTAGTTCAGATTTTTTTTACACTTTATCATAAAAGATTATCTCGGATTTTTTGCAATAAATTTTCATTAAAAGAAGACATTTTTATTTTTGAAGTTTACTGATTTTCCGAGTTTATGATAAGGTTGATAAAATTAAAAGTTGGCTTGGAATGGGAAATTTCTTCCAAAACAGGCAAACTATCCTGAAGGAAAATGTTTAAGAACTTCCAAAGTTTGCAGATCATATTTCAAAAGTTATTTCACCTTGAGGGACCTACCGTTAATGATTAAAGGAAATTTCGAACATTTTTATTTTTTTCTCATCCTGGATGAGAAAAAAAAAGCATACTCTAAGTTATTACTTTATAATGACAAATTGATATATTTTCTACAATCTGCAATAGAAAACTTTCAACTAGCCCTCTTTTTAAAATATTTTCTATCATTCTACGAATAAGCAGTCTTAAGTAGATGCGGCCAGTAAGAGTCAGACAGGCAGTTAAATGCTTATTTAAGGATGACATACATTTTTTATGTGTGTCATTTATGTCAACACTACTTACACACCTATTTTTATATACGTAATTTGAAAATAAAAATATACTTTTAACAAAAGTATACTTTTAACAGCATTTACGGAAAAATGATCATTGTATAAAAAGTATAGTATAAAAAGTCAAGTTTTCTCGCTACTCTTTTCCCATAAGGATAAATTGGATCTCGAAAATAGTGTACTTTAAAATACGGCTCTCATAAATTAGAAAAGTTGTCTTCTCGCAAAATTAAGGCATCGATTGCAGGAGAGAATCGTGCAGCATAGCTCACGCGATTATTATGCTTGCAGTTCGCAGAACGAAATGTTAGTGCCGCTTGAAATTAGACCTCGTTGCCCCTCCCATTCCGTTAGTTTTCCCCTCTTCCCTCAACCCTCATAGATGGTTCCTCCTCCTCTTCCCGATGCGAACGTAATTGCTACCGCCGGCTGCACGCCGGCCTCTGTCCTTCGTCGGTCGTTGCATAACCAGATGCATCAACCCCCTCCTCCCCTTCACCTCTCTCATAATCTCCCCCCTCCTCCTCTTTTTACGATTTCTACCGCCACGAGAGTATTCTTCCTTCTCCCCCTCTTTATTTTCCATCATCGATGTTTTCAAAAAACATATGGTTTCTCTCGTTTTGTTGTACATCATGGAGTCGAAGGCAGTGGAGACCTTCGGCTTCAATGGACCTCGATGCGCTCGAAATAACGAGAAGGTTGGGATAGGTCGGGAGCTTTAATCGAAAATTACGCGTATGCGCCGAGCCAATCGCATCATACGACGATATGCGCGTCGACGGCTCGGCGTGGCCAAGCAGTACAAGGTCGTCATTTTCAAACGTCTGCGCAGATTATGTTGAATAAATTATCCAGGGTTTCTTACTGTGTCCGTGAGGATCAGACTAGATTAGAGAGTGAACCAAGTCTGGATTAGATAAAGATTTTTTTGAGTATAATAGTGGAGAGAGAAGTTGACAAAAAAAAGCTCCAGATGTCAAAAAAATCACGTTTTAATATTCGAAAACCTTGGAAGTGTATTTTTGATTCGGAAAAATAACTATTTTTCGGATTTTTCTCAAATTTCTAACAAGAAGAGCATAATTTAAGTATAATTTAAGTATAATTTAATAGGATAATTTTTTATATCATAATGTGACTGCTCAATCACATGCAATTGTGGAGGCTTCCCGTTCGATCTATAAAGTTAAGCTGTGCTTGGCTCGGTTATAGTCGGATGGGGGCTGACGTACTATATGGAGAGTTATCAGCTTTTTAGCTGCCTTCACTCTCTAACTACTATTAATAATAAAAATAATACTGAAATTTAAAAATTTCTGAAAAAAATGTATTTCCGTCATTGAATTTTTTTACTGAACTTGACAAATTAGACAACATATTAACATTAAAAATCACAAGACATTTTTCCGAACCTAATATTAAAAACTAAAATATTTAAATTGGAAAACGTTTAAAATTGAACATTTTCAAAATGAAAAACTATAGAGTCAATTAAATAAGTTTGAATATATGAATCAGTAATACCAAATTTTAAACCTAATCTTGACCCTAAATTTAAAAATACGATTTACTTTTCCGAAAGCGAGAAAAAATAACATTTAAAAAATAATACAACTGCAAATAATGAATTACGAAATGTAAACCAAACATTTACACTAAATATACTTGAAAATATAAATCACAGAATGTTGGATAGGACAAGATTCCTTTCGAGGACACGTAACATGCATGAGGCAAAAAACATAGACAGTGATTTTACTTGAAGGCAAAGGTGGGGTAGAAATGGGGGTTGAGGGCACTTTGAAGAGAAAAGGAGAGAATGAGAGAAAGAGAGAAGGAGTAGATCAGGGTAGGTCGGGCAAAAGCACACACAGAGAACTGCTGACGGATTTCGTGGGAGGTGTGGGGAGGGGCGAACGTTGAAGGGCATAGGAGAGGTGCTTTGACGAAAGAGGTGGGAGGGTTGAGCTTGCGGCACAGCGTTCCTCAACCTTTGCCCTAAAATGCCCCTCATAACACACCGATATGCACCATGTCGACCGTTAATCGCGAACCGTTCGCAATTTCGACGCGAGCCAAGGCTGTACGTTAAACCTGCATCAGGGCCCGCAATTTATTTAGGGCGTTCCGAGAATATTTATGCCTCTTTCCTGACTACTAATTGTCGCCACAATGACCACCAGGGGTGCATGTCCCATTGTTCAACGTTGAATATTTATTTCCCCCAAAAATGTTGGAAATATACGTCGAAGGGACATATATTGAAATTACTATATACCTCATTGAATACTAAACAAAGGAAGAAGACTAACAATGATTTTTTATCTACTGTATGATAAAAATTATCTGAAACAATATTTTTATCTATTTTCAAGATATATGTGAAATAATACAAAACTTGGTAGTGACACCAAATTTGGAAGTCATAGTTTAACTTGCCGTAAATTCAAATAAATAATCCCGATAAAAGATACATGAATTTTTTAAATACGCAAAGAAAACCGGAATGTATGGAAATTTCGGTCACATTCTGTAATATATGAAATATGCATGACAGATTATAAAAGATAGTTTCACCTTTCGAATCGTCATCGCTCGTAATATTTTTGCCATCTTTTTTGTTTCCAACTTTCAAAATTGAAGGCCGGCGTTCTGGAATTTAAGAAAATGGAACACAGGAGCCGAGAAAGGGCGTCGATGTGGGATTGAATCTATACAGGGAGTAGATGCAATTCGCGCATGCCGTGTACTCGCAACGGCTGATAAAGCGTCTATTTTCGAGCGTGAAACCGCCTGCACCAGTCGGCCTGCGTGAAGAGGGTCGCGCCACAATGCATGTTGACCCATATACGGGTCGTTGCTATTTCAGAGCCAACCTTTCCATAGAGGAAGGTCGTCGTCGGTCTACGTAGAAAATGTTACGTAACCCTCCTGTTTTCGCGCATCGGCATAGAAAACAGATGCGTTCGTTAGTCATTGCCATAAGGGAGCTACGATTCTTTCAAATTAACACACTCAAAGAACTTTCCATCGACCTACTCCGATAATCACTCCACCATAAAAACTGGACAATTTTTTTCTTTATTATTTCCAATTTCTCGACTTCAAACGGTTATCCAAGATAAAAATTACAGTGGTCTTTACTTTTATGCCATTTCTATGAATTCGAGAAAACAATCCTATCTTAAAAAAGTGGTGTCACGAAATGTCTCGAAAATCTCGCAAACATTGTTGTTGCAAACCTGATTGGCTTTTGAATGATTTGAAGTTGAAAAAAGAAAAACAAACTAATGGCGCAAAAAAATTTCAGAAAAACTTTCGAAATACTTTAAAATTCGTTAAGATTTCTTAAAACTCCCCAAAACCTCTTGAAATCCTTCAAAAATTCACAAAAACGATTAACATCATAAATGTCTTGAAATCCAAGTTGAAACTTGTAAAAAGTTTTACAAATTCCTAAAAATATCTTAAAATTTCTTAACATTTAAAATCTCTTAAAGTCTATAGAAATCTTATCAAATTCCATAAAATCCTTAAAAATTCTACAAAATCTTTTAAAAATTAGAGAAATCAATAAAATTACCTGACAACTTTAAAATTCTTTAAACCCCATAAAATACTCTAAAACTGATAGAACTCTCTTGAAATCTTTTAAAATTTGTAAAAACTTGTTAAAATTCTTAAGAACTGAAATGAAATGAAAACTTGAAATGCTTTAAATTTTACAATAACATTTAAAGTCTGTTTACGTCCTTTAAAATCCATTAAAATTATTAGAAATCTCGTTACATTCCATGAAATCCTGAAAATTCTATAACATCTTTTAAAAATCAGAAAATCCCTTAAAATGATTAAAAAATCTCTTTAATATTAATATTAATATTATTATTAATATTAATATTAATATTAAAACACTCAGAAACCTTTTCAAATCACTTAAAATTTCACAAAAATCTTCGAAATCGCTTAAAATTCATTGGAATCTCTTAAAGTTCTTAGAAACCTCTTAATATTCCTCAAAATTTCAAAACATTTAAAATCCCTTAAAATTCCTCAGCTTTAAAAATTCTGACGAAATGTCAAGAATTACGTTAAATTTCCGCGAAATATCCTGAAATACCTTAAAATGCTACGAAATCTTTTTTAAAATCCTAAAAATCTTTAGAATTTCATAAAAATCACTTGAAAATGGTTAAAATTCATTTAAATTCCTAGAAATCTCTTGAAATACCTCTCCAAAAAAAGTGATGTAATGAAATGTCTCTAAAATCTCGGTTAAATTGTTGTTTCAAACCTACTCTCTGAATTTGAATCAGCAAAATTTCATTGATTTTTTAATGACTTGAAATTGTAAGAAATTAAATAAATAATCGTGCGCGTAGCGCACGTGTTGGTCTGCTAGTAATATTAAACGTGCATTATGTGTTAACTTGAATATATTAGATTAAAAGATTAGAGTAAAAGTTGTTGAGAAAGAAATTAACAGATAAGATTGCGGTGAAAGTGGCATGTCTGACTATTTCAGGTTTAACTATTTAAAATTGGGAATCTTTAATTTTAATCTCAATTTTGATACAGTAAAATACTAGAGTAATTATTAAGGCTGCAAAGGTGTAGTGAAAATCAGTTTATGACTGGAAAATTGAGTATGAATATGTTTTAGCCCTCAAATTTAGACACCTTGTTGGGATTAATCTTTGCATGAAATCTTAGACATTACCCGTAATTTTACGCTTGGAAGGACAGGCGAGTGGCGCTATAATTTTATAGACGCATATCACAGGGTGCAAGTGCATTTATGCAGGTTGCATCTCATTTGACGTAACTCGACGACGCGCTCTACCGGTCAATTTAAATACTATAATCTGAGAAAAACCAGTTAAAAAGTTTTTTTCCCATTACATTATACATATATTTTTTGCTTTCAAGGATTCTAAACTGACACGACTAAAATTATTATACCCAGCAAAGTATAATTTTATACTTTGTATACATTATACTTTGTATACAAAGTATAAAATTATACATTGCTAAATACTAAAGTATTAAATACTAAAAATATTTTTAATTCAGAAGATGTACCGGTCTGTATTGTATACTCTTTAAAAATTCTTCTTTCTATTAATTTCCTCTATGAATGCTTTTTTATACATAATTCTTCTGAAATCGTGCGAAGAAAAAAATGCAGAAAATAAGTACGACTTAATTTCCCTTCAGCTCTTTTTCACTAACCCCCGGCTTTTAAAAATTTTTAATTTCACTGGACGTGCTCCAGCTTATGAAATCCAGAAACCTACTCGCATTTAAAAAGCCCTCAGCCTCTTACAACCCTTACAGCATTACAACCCTATAATCCTCTCTCACTCTCAATTTCAGTGATCCCCTCCCTGAATCTCTTCTCTCAGCTTTAATCTAACCACAAGGTAGATTGCAACCCTAAAACATATTTTCTACTCTCCCTTCTCATACTAAATAACTGAATACCTCTTCACTAAAGCAAGCAAGTACATCCCTAATCAAACACCAATAAAGATCAATAGCGATCAATCTCAAGTGGACCTAATCTCCATAGAATGAATACCCCCTGAAATCGACTCCACCCCATCCACACCACTTTCTCCGCTCAAACCTCCCAAGGATACCTCAAAGTGATCGCAACCTCCAGGAGAAATGGAGAATCACAAGAGGTTGAGAGGACTACCTACCTCTACCTCTCGCCATAAAAGGGGTGCAAATGGGAATGGACCTCGCTGCATTATCCCTACCCTTTCGGTTATCCCTACCCCTTAAGTTATTCCCTCCCTTTCAAGGTTCTTCCACCCCTTCCATCATTCTACCTATTCCGGCCTTCTACCCCCACCTGGGAAAACAACCCCTCCACGTTTCTCCCTTGCGTGACGGGAAACGGCGCGTCAGGGGTGAGCACAGTGAATACAAGTTCGCGCAGACGCGAAAATTGTAAACACTCCCTCGCTGCGCACTACAGGATGTCTTGTGGCAGGTCCGGGTTGTGCGAATTGCACAACCACGAGTTTTCGCGTGCGATGCAACAGCACACGAGAATCATCTCTGATGGAGAGCTGAAGGGGTTGACGTGGCTCGATACGAACCTGGAGTTCAATGCACATCGCCAACGCCGACGCGAGTGACGCCATTTCCTCCAAACACCACCACCCCTATTCCTCGGGTACCCCCGACTAGACTTGTAAAATTCTGGAGACAATTTTCGAGAATATGCTCAATATGGAAACTATATGGGGAATTTTTATGAATTTTACTCGGTCTTTCGAAAACAAGAGCAAAAATGTAGAAATAACTTAGGAAAGGGTGTTTACGATGATTCTAAGTGGTTCCTCCAATTTCAGGAAGAATTCTTTGCTTTTTATTAGTTTTCCTGGCAAAAATTGTATATTTTACTCTCTACAATTGAATCAGTGGAAGTTGACTAATTTTTAGTGACTCTCTTTTTCATAATGTTCATTTTTGATGAACATCTTTGCCTCTTCATAGATGAAACATTAATGATTTTTCATTAATTCATATACACTTCAATTTTTCAATATTTAAGTGATCATATAACTTTATTATTCCGCAATGAAATATAGTGAAAATATAAGTCAATTGATTCAACTTGACATAAAGAATCATTCTTTTCTTTAAATCAGACTAGATTAGAGTGATTCAAGTTTGAATTAGATAAAGATTTTTTTGAGCAATGAAGAAGAAGTTGGAATAGAAGTGTATTTTTGATTATTTTATTATTATTATTATTATTATTGTATTATTATTGTATTATTATTATTGTACTTTTTATTATTATCAGCTTTTCAGATGCCTTCACTCTCTAAATAATAATAACCATTGAAATTTTTAAATTAAAAATTCCAAGAAATTAGACAGCATATTAAAATAAAAAACCACAAGATAATTTGCAGAATTACTGATCAAAGACCAATTTTTTAAAAATGATAAAAATACATAAAAATTAAGTTAGACTAAAATCATTAAAATTTTTAAAAATAGTCACCTATATAAAGTTTCCTCTATGAAGACGCAAAAGGAAATTTTCATTTTTAAATTTAAAAGTAACTTTGATATTTTAACAAACGATATGTAAACTTAAATTTTTATAAAGCTTTTGAAATATAAATATTGAAACCAGAAATCTTTTGGAATCTTCGGAAATGTGAAACTTACAATCTTTTCAAGTCCTTTTAAAACTTTTACACTTAAAACTTTTGTATTACTTTATATTCTCATAAAATCCCTTTTAAAAATTATGAAAATCCTTTGAAATCTGATGCTCAGTGAATTTTCATTGATTTAAATTATAGTTATAATTATATCACCGATTATTCAAATAACAAAAGTGATCTTATTTTTATAAACTCGAAGGAATATTTAATAAAATCGGTATTATAAACATAAACGAGAAATAACCATAAAAACTAAATTTTGAGAGTAAATTCAAAGCGAATTCTGTTAAATTTATCTGAATTCAATATTCTCTCTTCACAAATTTACCTTCGATCATAGGGGTAGGTGTAAACCTTGTTCGGGAAGTGCAGCAAAGAACGAAGTTAGTATTTTTGAAGGAGTGGTGGGGGTAAAGGTCACGGAGGAGTGGAGGGAGAACAGCAGAGAGGGGGTAGGTCATGAGGGATGAATTTCGTGAGGAAAGCGTTGGGATTGTGGTTAGGGTTTTCACTCGTGTTCTGCAATTTTTTATGTGAGCTGCTCTTCCTCTTGCATTTTTTATCTCTTTTTTAAATTGTTTTTTCGTTTCTGTGAACCCGGAAAGAACAAACGAAAAAGAGAAACGTTTTAATGGAGCGGCGAATGTATTGCAGTCAGAATCCGGTGTTCAAAGGGACACTTTGGTCATGGGGAGAGAGATAATAGAGAAGGAATCTTTCATCTGCAGGATACCGATTGTTGAGCGGGAGTAAATTCGATTATGTGGTTGTCAAAGAGAGTCGGTGTGGTTTTGGTTAAGGGTGAGAGGAAATGACAATGTCGGTTTCCTAAATTAAATATTTTCAAGGATTTTATGGCACATTACACTTTTTAATCATTTCTATTACCTAATTTTTATTTCAGAATGACTAATATAGCTGCTTAAATGTGTTTGTACGTAAATTGCGAAATTTGAAAGCTTTCGATTTGAAGAGCGTCCAAAGTAATAGTCATACGTCTAAATTCAGAAGTTTCCAAATTTATTAAAAACCTCGCGTTATTACAAAAACATAATATTTGAAAACTGCTGTACTAGGTCTGACTCTTCAGTAGTAAAAATCGGGCAAGGTAAGGCAGAAAAATTCGCCCTATTCGGAGTATTTAGTCTTTTCGCTCCTATTAAAATTTTTATTAGGCAAATATATGAAAAGAATGCTCTTTGGGGAGGTTTTCAATTAATCAAAATAAAGTAAATCCCTTGTACTACGAAATTTGATGTGAAATATCCAATTTTTCATAATAATCCATTGTTACTGAAAAAAGGATTTTTAAGTGAATTCTAAGTGAGTTTCTCTCTTTCATTGGAGATGAATGGAATGAGATACGATTTATTTTGGCGTGAAATACGACTGCATAATGCTCCCTCGTCTACCGAGAGATATGTCTGTTTGAACGAAAGGGTGGAGGGGGGGGGAGAATAAAATGAAATTGACTCGATGAGGGGATACTGCTCAAGGCATTGCTCTGTGTGGCGTGAATTGAGCTTTTTTCTACCCTTCATTCTAAACCAGGAATGAAGAAAAAAGCACATAAAAGTAAACGAGAACAGTCAGCCGACAGATTGAGATTGTAAGAAAAAGCAAATGAGGCAACAAACCTCATAATGCGAATTTAAGAAGACTTGAATAAAATTTTCTCTTTTCAATTAAACAAAAATTGTTTTTAAGAATATATGAAGAAAATTTTAGTTTCCTTTGAAGATATTTGCTTTTTTCTGGATCTTCCAAAAATTAGACATTTTTTCAGAGATAATTTTGTACTCACTTAAAACTTGAATGAAGAAGTGTGTAAATAAACTCACCTAGAACAAAAAAGAGAAATTTTATTTAAATAAATTGTCTAAGGCAGGAACAACATTCGTGCTAGGTATGTTATTTTGGCCGTATTCTATAGCTTTTTTAGTTTATTTAACAGAAGATGTCTAAGGATTTCAACAGATTGCAAAAGTATTTTAAGAGAATTCAACGAATTTTAAATGATTTCAAAGTTTGTCGTGAAATTTTAAGGATTTTCATGGAATGTAATGAAATTTCGAGGAATTTTTATGTGCCAAAAGTTTCGAACGTTCAAATGATCGAAATATTTTTTCCCAATTCTATTTTATCCAATAATACTGTCCCAACTATAAATAACAATAGACATTACAAGTTTATTTCATACTCTCT
>CAJFCO010000122.1:761750-806105 GCA_904066015.1 Synergus gifuensis
ATAAGAAAGTTTAAAATTCCTTAAAATTATTTGAATTCCCTAAAATCTCTTAAAATTTCATGAAGTGCTTTAAACCTTCACTGAATATTTTAAATATTATACAAATCTTTTGTAAACCCTTTAAATTCCTAAAAACCACTTAAAATCTTTTAAAATTATTGAAAATCTCTTGAAATCATTAAAAACCCAGAGAATCTCAAAAAATACCTGGAAATTCTATGTAATCCTTCGAAATCCTTTGGAAGTTTCTAAAATCTGTTAAATAAACTATAAAATCTATATAATATGCAATTAGAAAAAAATAACATAGCATAATTTGTCAATTTCTATTTTCCCTGACAACAACTCTCATTTCCCTGACATGTCCCTGATTTCCCTGAAATGTGGCCACCCTGTTGACGATTTTGAGAAACTAATAAAAAATTACAGGTATTTTTTGGGATTACAAAGGGTTTCAAGGTTTTTCAAAAGATCTTACAGGATTTTCAAAACTTTCTGAGGATTTCAAAAAATTTCAAGTGACTTAATATGGAATTTATGGCACAATGCGCTTTTAGGCTGAACGCCAGTAATCTCGCCAGTAAGGCACCCCATGGACGATGCGCCAAGCTCGATTAAAAAGAAATTTCAGGTATTTTTGGTATTACAAGCAAATTTGAAAGGTTTTAAAAAAATTGCAAGAGGATTTCAAAAAAGAAGTTATATAACATAGCATCGAAATAAAGTCCCTTCGTTACATCTTCAAAATGAAAAAAACAGTAAGAAGCAAACTTCAAAGCTAAATTCCCACACAAGATTTCTTGTCTTGCAAGAGAACTTTTTGTCAGAGAACAAATGAATAAAAAAAATTCTGGAATGTGTGGTATTCAGGAAAACATGTGCGCGAGAACATATGCGTTATATACATATTCGAACGAGTTGACGTTGGGGTAGGTCAACGTTCGGTTTGTCGCCTGGCAACCTAACAAACTACCATTCCCTTTGGCCAACTGCGCCAGAAGTACTGAGCCCTTTTCTTTAATCAATGCCATTGTTCTCGTCTTCGATTGTGTGAATTCTGAATGTTCGACAATCACCCAAAGGGGTCGAGAACGGAAAACTTTAAGACCGATGAATTTACTTGCAACTAGTTATATCTCCCCATATAACCAAGAGGAATTAAAATAAAATATATATTATAGAATTTACTAAAGCCCATAAATTTAAGGGTACGTAGTTATTACCATAAAAGGAAATTTATTTACCAAATTGCGTCACTTTATTTATTTACTATTGAGTCACTTCTTATTGAAAACTTTCAGTCGAAAAGATGTACCAAAAGTTCTGAACGTTCAAATAAACGAATTTTTGTATTGATTGTATTTTAAACTATAAACTGTTCTTAAACATTAATTCATTTGCATTAACATTAAGTTTGTATGGAAGAATATGGAAGACACTTATAATATCTTAATGTTAATGCAAAAATAACTCAATGTTAATGCAAATGAATTAATGTTTAAGAACAGTTTATAGTTTAAAATACAATCAATACAAAAATTCGTTCATTTGAACGTTCAGAACTTTTGGTACATTCGAAAAGTTGAATTCTAAATTGAAGAACATTTTTCTTGAAAAATCTTGAAACTTTAAGCGCTGAATGTTTTTTATTATTATCGTCAATCTTCGAGGCAGCATCAAAAGTAAGTTAGATCAGAAAGCCATCGCAGCGTTAGCTTTTATGTTTAGGTGAGACCAGTTGACACTTCACTCCAAGTGCACTCAGACATCCTCTTTGATCATTGGTTGTAAAACCTTTCTCCTGAGGATATCATATCGTCACCACTTTGATGATGCACAGAATTTAAAATTCTGGTCATACTAAACTTTTTTCTACTAATGCTTCTACATTCAAGTTAATTACAGATAAAAGGCGATACAATTTTTCCATGAAAATAATAATAAAAAAAAATAATAATAAAAATATTCAAACAAGGAACATAGCTTCCTCACGATACAATATCTCTCGAAAATTGTATGAAGTAAATGTCATTTTCTGGAATTAATGATAACAACCACTCTGGGAAAATGTGGAAATTCAAGTACCCATGGTTATTTATGGGTGATAGAGTGTATGTCCTGACCGTGACGATAACGTCTGGAAATGAGGGCGAAAGGTCTGATATCTAGAGCTCGTTATCGGTGCGCTATTGCAGTTCGCGATTATTCTTCGCGTTTTACTGAAACAAGTAACGTCTAGCTCAAGTGGTAGGTGGGCGCATGGAATTAGGTTAAACTGCCAGTAATTATGACAGGATATGATTTAGCTTGGCTTTCTTAACCGTCAATTCTGCCACACGCTAATGCTTAAATAAACGCACGCTACACTTCTCACTAATCTTCCTTACCGATCAAACTTCAAGATCTATTCCCTCGATCTACTTTTTTTATTTCTTACGTGCTAAACTGAAATCAAACTATTACTCATTACTGAAATTAAACAATTACTATTTATTAATCTGAAATATCAATCATGATCAGTGCACCATAAAAAAGATTAGGAAAACTCAACAGGAGCAAAGTAAACTAATTGAGTAAATAAGCTATTTTATTTCCCCCTATTTGTTATCACACATTGATGTCGCGTGAAGTAGAAGAACAGCTGCCTTCCCTCGATACATACACATATATTTCTACTTTTTCCCCTTAAACTCTTCACTGACTGTAACAAGAGGCTATTAATAGCCACGACTGATAAAGGGTAGTAATCTCTTCACTTTTCTGATTCTTTGCTCCAACGAACGATCTTTTTCTAGAGGCATCTTTTATTTCAAGTTTCCTCCAATGTACATGAAACTGCAATGTCTTTTTCATAAGAGAAACATAGTCAAAGAATATGTTAGAAAATACTCAACTACAGATGTAGAATATTTGAATAAGAAACTTGTCAAACTGAAAAATTCCAATTTTTTTTTTTCAATGAAAAATGAACGCTGAAAGTTTCCTTTGACATAAACGGGAAACGATCATTCGGAGATAGGAGAGCGCAAACGTGGCCAACCCGATATATACATATGAATGGCTTTGATGCGTTTAACGGTTTCCGATTTAATTATAGAAAGTGAACGTCACTGCCCTCTATATTCGCGCGCTTAAAACTTAAATATTGTATAAACGGGAGAAAGTCACGTGTTACGATTAGTGCCGCTGGTTTTGCATAGCTTATTCTCATTTCCGCGTGCATACTTCACGCACGTGAGAAATTCTTGCACCCCTCATGGATCAACATCTTTTTCAACTTTAAATGCACCTTTAAAACAAATCTTCCTACGCTAAATTTATTTACAATCTTTTAATTTTCTTTAAATTTTTTCAACAGACTTCCACAGCTTCAAATTCAAATTAACTTTCAAAACATGCGCGACAGTTTGCGAATTCTTTCCGCCCAAAAGAAAAATAAAGTTAACGATCCAATTTTCATTGAAACGAAGATCCGAAGACATATTTTTTGGATGATGGCGAATTGGCAAAGCGTGCTCGGTAACTCTTATTGAACCTGGCACCCATTCATTACTTCCGATTTGAAAATTTCTTTTTTTGGCTAAGAGAGTCTAAAAAGAATAAGAAAAGGGGGAGGAAAGATTAAATCTGAAAGTTCTTTTAAACCATAAAGCGTAAGGCTGTGTTTTGTGTAGTTTGGAATACATAGCAGAGTGCGCCGGGGTCAACGACCCGTCTACGCTTTGCACATAACCAACACCCTGAAACCAATACACCACTACCAAACTCAGTTGGGTCTCACTCACTATGTGTACCCGGCAAACCTAGCCAAACCTATCCTAGACCATATACCACCGTTTCGAGGACAAACTCTGTGTAATTCGTGACGAATCCTAGACAAAGGCGAACTACCTTTATATTATACGCCACAAGCTTGACAATAAATTTCCCAAATGGTGTCCAGATGCCATAGGTGAAAAAGTCAACAGATTGATTTCTTTAGGTTTACAATCCTATTTTTCTCCACAATCGATCATATACCCATTTTTTGCAACTCTATTTCACCGCAGATTTTATTTTTTTAATATACCCTTTTTCTGTAAAATGGCACGAAAGGAGCCAAAATTACGATTAAAGTAAGCTCAAGGCAAAATTACTGCACGGAAAGAAGAAAATAGATGAATTCACCATTTAAAATAGTCAACTTGCTCTGAATGCATTTTTCCTGGAATTTACTAAGTTTTACTATTTCAAATTGTAACTTTTGCAATGAAAAAGCAGAGTTTGTAATTTTATTATCAAAAATTACCATTTGAAATATTAAAACTTACTAAATTCCGGGAAAAATGCGTTCAAAAACGCTTGAAATGTTCAAATGCGTTGACTATTTTAAATGGTAAATTCAGTTACTTTCTTTTTTCCGTGTGTCAATTTTAGAAAAAAATATTGGTCGAATAATTTAAAATTTAAGTTTTTGAGTATAAGTTTAAAAATGACCAAAATTTCTCCGTCATTGACATTATTTCTAAAAATGTTCTTTTCTCAGAATTGCAGTAATAGAGTTCCTATTAAAGAAAATTCATGTAGCTTGAAGTAAGAACGGACATAAATAGTAGGTCATTTACTTGAATGTATATACTAATATAATGCTAGGTTTAGTGCAATGGCTTATTACGTAAAAGGTATTAAAATATTATTCTACCTTTTACGGAAATATCGATTTATTAGCTTTCTAAATTTGAAGCCTGAGAACCTAGTATACATCTCATTTCTCACTATTTTCTTTTTTACAAAAATTTACTTCTCTCCTCTCTAAAATTGAAACAGTGAAAAATCAGTGAAATTTCACTGATTCCCAGTCAAATTCCATATTGATTCTTAGTGACTGTTTTCTTACGATTTTAATCAGTGAAAAATCTACTGGAAAATAGAGCAAAATTATTGAAATTTTCAGCAGTTTAGTGACGATTACTGAAAACTTAAGTGACTTTTCATTGATTTTCAGTAGATTTTCACTGAATGAAATCTTGAAAAGAGAGTGACTGAAAATCAGTCAACTTCCACTGATTCAATTTTAGAAATTCTAAATTTAAGTCGAATTTTTTATTTTAATTATTTATTTTTCAATTTTGCTCTCGCATTTTATTTACATAATTTACTATATAATGCAAAATATGATAATTTAACAACAGGGTGTCGAATAATACGGCAATTTTAAATTCTCGGGTTACTTCTTGGTTTTTTCTCGACATATTTTAACAGTAAATAAAAGATATAAATAACTAGTAGAAATTTATTTAGCTTTTTCCGAGATTTTAAGAGATTTCATAATATTTCAAGAGGTTTGAAGTTTACAAAATATTTAAAGGATTTTAAAAGATTTTAAAGAATTTCAAGGGATTTTGAAGGATTTTTTTGCCTTTATGAATTTTCAAGGGATTTTACAGGAGTTAAAGAGATTTAAAAAAATTTTTTATAATTGTAAAGAATTGCTATTAAAAATTTTTATACAACACATACATGAATACGTTTTTTATGCCTGTAGAGTGAACTTATAGTTCCTCCTTTCAGTTTATAAAAAAAAAAATCATTGTATGTACAAGAATAAAGTGTGTAGGATATATGTGTAGGATAGAGTACGACCCCCCCATCCGACAAAAACCGAGTCAAGCGCTGCTTAACTTCAGTGATCGAACGAGAAGCCTTAAACACTTCCATGTATCCAACATAAATAAGATATATTTACATGCATATAATCCAAGATTTATTAATTCTTCTGCCGCTCGCCGATGTTTATTCAAAGTAGAAAACAGTGAATTTAGGAACAAAATAAAAAAGTTCCCGATCCTAAATAAAATTCTTAAGTTTCGCAATTTCCCAGTTCGCTCGACACTCCGTAAAAATGTTAAATATCTCCATTCATAAGATTTATAAATATGAAATATAGATAGATTCTCAGTACTCCAGGAATTAGAAATCAAGTGATGAATCATTGATGATAAAACTAATCTCGAAAAAAAAAGAATTCTCTTCCCCAAGATAAACAGGGTCATCATTTCATCAGCAAAATTTCCAAATTAATCAACAAGTTACTGTCTGTTTCTGGAGTCATTGAAATAATATTGAATGGTTTTCAAGGTCTTCAGAGTTTGTAAATTCCATAAATCTTTCAATTTTAAAATATTAAACCCTCAATTCAATTTTAAATCATTAAATTAAATAATAAAAGATATCACAGCTATCAAAGAATCTCCAAACAAGACAACCTCCAATAAAATCCTACAAAATCCTATATATAAAAAACTATAAAATCTACAAAAAAATGTTGAAATTTACCCTACAATTTAGACAAAGTCACCCCTAACTGTTGACAACGCTTTTCTCCATTTTCCCGAAGCCGGGCCGATCAGGGGCGAAAAAGCCCCTTTTTGGAAGACTCCTTGCTTTCAGGGCGCACGTGCGTATAGAAAGACAGAGTAGTAGGAGTAGGTGCGCGCTGCTTTTCACGGTCAAGCATATTGATTTTGTGACGACGACGACGTAGGAACTGGAGGGGTTCCAGGGTATTCCAGGCAAGGGGAATAAGGGGGGAGGGAGAGGAAAACGGAAGGAAGAGAAAAGAAGAAGCCGTGAGTCTTGGAGTGCATCCAGAGGTCGTCGAACCCGATTTCTGGCAGGCTCCAGGCGCCATAATGGATAATTGTTAAGACCCTCACGATATCGCAGCTGCACGAGTGCGTATACATTTCTACCGTACACAAGGCCCCTGCACCCGTGCATTCGTTAGTTTCCTTTTGTCAATGAAATTGCACTTGAAAGCTCCACAAGAACCAATTTGAAGTTCACACTTCACACTGAGAAGTTGGCCCATCTCTGACCCATCGATGTGAATTTTTCTCAATTTGTTTTTGAAAAAATCAAGAAACGAAGATTGGATCCTAGTACCACTGCCACTAATTTTCCCCCATGAATATTAAATGAATAAACAAATAAATATTTGATATAATAAATACTTTATCACTATTTAATACTTTCCGTAAGTGAGAAACTCTAAACAAGTAAAAAACAAGATATTCCAGAGGAAAAAATATCAAATTTTATCTTGCAACTAAATCAACTATTTTTCTTAACTGGGGGGATAAAGAATGGATTTTTTCACACTTAATTGTTTACGACCAAAATATTTTCTGCACAAGATAGACTCTCCACTTTCAATTGGTCAATGGAACATCAAATTCTAAATTACAATCCCTCATGAAAGTCCCATGACAGAAAAATAAATCCGAGAATACCATAAAGACACTTCACTCCACTTACCAAAAGAAGAAGAGAAGCAGCTTGAATCGAAAGAAAAAATACATTCCTGAACAGCACAACATAAGCTAAATATCCTTTTTGAACCAGCTGAATACCCGAGATTACCACACCCGAAAATTCACGAGATTTTTACGGTCAAAAATTCGAGTACTCTTCGTGAGAAATAAATACCTGGAACTGCCGAAAGAAACGCGGGCCAATGGAAACCCATCGGGCTTCTGGCAATAACGGAACTGAAGCACGTGCCCGCGTGTCTCCCTCGCTCGATTCGCTCTCGGTCCTCTCCCCCCACCCTACCACCTTATCTCACCCTCGTCGCATCCAGCATAAGATATTAGACACAATTGGGATCCCTTTTTCGGCATGCCCACACCCTTCGTGGTTTTTCCCTGTTTCCTGACTGAGAGAGTGTGAGAATGATACTCGGAGAATGATAATGAGAGAGAGGGAAAAGGACGCATGTGCGGGCAACACGATGTGTATTTCGGTGCAGCGCGCCATGCACCGCGTGGAGGTCAATGCCCGTCCTTACTCCGACCCAAGGAAGGAGGGAGTGAGATAGAGAGAGAAACGAGAAAGTGCGAGAGAGAAGAGATAATCAGAGGGAAACACCGCGCAGGCCAGAGTAGAATGGAAAAAAATGAACAAACGCAAAGCAAGAGTGGGGAAGTGACCCCACCCCACTATTCATCCACCATACACACACAACCATAAAAAATTACTTTATCATTCCTCTATCTCAATCTTTCTCTCTCAGTCTCTCTTGAAGGATACCTATTGTTATCTCTCGTTTTCTTATCCTCTCTTCTCTCCGCTCTCCTTTCCTCTCGCTCGCAAACTGGAGAATGATATGATGACAGATACGTCACTTTATCCCACCATTATTTTTCTCAAGTGACCCAGACCTTATATATTATAGAGGCACTCGCTGGGAGACCCACAAATTGATTAGAATGGACTACTATGGACGTATCAAGAGATACGAAGTTCAAGTGGGCTGTTGAAAATTTTAGGGAGACTCTGATATATGAAATAGATGGATTGGAATTTGGATTTTTTGAAGTTCGAGTTATGTGGTTTAAGTTCTGAACGTTCAAATGAATGAATTTTTGTATTGATTATATTTTAAAGTATAAACAGTTGTAAAACATTAATTCATTTGCATTGACATTAATTTTTTATGGAAGAATATGGAAGAGATTTATAATGACTATGGTTATTTTTAGTTGAAATATAATATTTAATTTATAATAGCAGGGTGGCCACAAGATTCAATTTTTCAATTTTCCTGATTTTTCCCCCTGACTTTCAGACAAATTTCCCTGACAGAAAAGTATTAAAAATACGTATAAATTTTCAATAATAATATTATTGAAAATTTTAAAAAAATTTCGTATAATAAAACTTTAAATCTTTTGAAATTTAAAATCACATCACAACATTTAACATTTGTAAAATTCTCTCGAATTTACATCAAATTTTTAAAGAACTCTTAAAATTCATTGAAATTTCTTGAAATTCCTAGAAACATCTTAAAATTCCATGAAATCCCTTCAAATTTGTTAATATTTCATGAGATCCCCTCCATTTTCACTAATGTTTTTAAAATTCCTCAAAATCCTTTGAAATACTTTAAATTCGAAGAAAAAATTCAAAATCTTTTAAAATTCCTAAAAATCTCTTAAAATTTACTGTAATCCTTCAAAATTCCATAACACATTTTCAGAATCTCGTGAAATATTTTAACATTCCACGAGGAATTTTAAAATCTCTTAAAATGCACAAAAAATTTTTTAAATTATTGGAAACCTATTGAAATTCCTTAAAATTCGCTAAAATCTTTTGAAATTCCTAAAAACATCTTAAAATATCTTCAAATTCCACTATAAAATATTTAAAATTCTATAAAATCCTTTACAATTATTTTACAAAATCTTTTACATTCGAATTAATTATCCTCGAATTCACTTTTCATGCGGACTCAACTAACGTCAATTGGTCACTAATTTAAATGATTAACAAAAAAAAGCTCTTATCTAAACAGCACTTGACAGCACACAAAATTATACAGTAAGGAATATCATGCATTCCGTAAAAAGGATTCTTTTGTAAAGAAGGAGCGAAATTATAAATCGAGCGTATCTAATAATTTTATAGGACCAGTCTCAAAATTTGTCTGTGCTCCCATAATTTGTAAATCAAAAGCTACAATAAGCTATCAAAAGCTTACGCAATAAAAAATATCGAAATGAGCAATGCAACGCCCAAGTCAAGAAATGCCTAATTATGTCAATATGTCAATGCCTAATTAGTTGTATTTTACTATTTCATTTAGTAGTTGTCAAGTTTTCGCTAAAGTTTTAATCAAAAATTGAAAAAGATTTTAAAAGATTAAAGATTTCTAGAAATTCTAGGAATGAAAAGTGACTAAAAATGTTTCCAAAAATTGATTTTCAGTGACTCTCTTTTCAAAATTTCATTCAGTGAAAATCTACTGAAAATCAGTGAAAAGTCACTTAAATTTTCAGTAATCGTCACTAAACTGCTGAAAATTTCAATAACTTTTAACCATTTCCCAGTAGATTTTTCACTGATTAAAATCGTGAGAAAACAGTCACTGAGAATCAATGGGATTTGACTGGGAATCAGTGAAATTTCTCTGATTTTTCACTGTTTCATGTTTAGAGAGTATAAAATTATTGTTAATGCAAATGAATTAATGTTTTAAAACTGTTTATAGTTTAAAATACAATCAATACAAAAATTCGTTCTTTTGAACGTTCAGAACTTAAACCACATGAGCGACTTTGGTAAAGTCTGAATTTCACACCAATTATTCAAACTATTTTTCCAATTTCGAATTTCTTCTGGTTTTATTTCAAATTCCGATTTTCCCGGTTGGTATTAAATACTCCGTTAATTGCACATTATCTTCCCAGATTTGCAATTCAATCTACTTTTTTTTATTTTCCCACTCTAAAATCAAGAATATTAGGATGCTTATGACAAAACTGATGTATCCGGAAGGAGGGTTCGCTTAAATAAGCTACGCCACTGGAGTGTAGGAACACTCGACGTACAAGTATGATGTTGCATATGTAATTTACTAAGCTTGTGGGTGATGAGTTTACGAGCTTCTTTCATGACCACTTACTAGCTGTTTCACATGCGTAAATGACTAAGATCTTATCTGTGTGTCTACATGTTTACCACGTCGTTAATTCGATTTAATCTAAGATTAAATACATTTAAATTAGACAATCTCTAGCAACTATTTTACAGACTTACTAAAATCTTGTCTTGCGATTTCCGATATTAAGATTGGTCCACGCATATATGGTTATTTGAAATCATAATTTGTACAAGATTCAGAAACCAGAGAACATGTAGATTGCAAACCAGAAATTCCGTTCTCAAGCGTCTTTAATCACCGGGTAATAATTGCTTTCGCTTCAGTCCCCCTTTTTCTCTGTTATTCCATCATGAAGTACGAATAGCAGCAAACTTTGAACATGTACTGAGCATCGTAAAACTGGCAACAAGTCTCGAAAGAAACGCTTGTATTTACGATCGAATGGCGTTTACAGTGAAGCATAAATAGGCAACCGGCCGGACGTCGACAGAAATACGAATAAAGAGCCTATAAGCCTATATAATGTTACATGCCTCATGGGGTATGGTCGTGGCCCCTACCCCCTTATTTGCCATGGTATCGATAGGCCAAAGGCAACAATCGCAAGTTGATGGCAAAGGAACGTGCCAATGTAAACCAACTCGACGACAGAGTCCAAACGTGAAAAATAGTAAGAATAAAGGGGAAAAAAGTAAAAAAACAAATGTCATTCAGACTCACGCCCCGCGAATGAACTTTATCGCTGAGACTTAGTGACAGGGACATTCGTTCCTCCCTCGCACTCCCCATCTTAAATCTCGTCTATACGAAAAGTCGGAAAATACCCGTTTCTATTCCACTGGAGTCATTTATATCGTTTTGGAATTTATCATCTGATTGATTACTCTATATGTATCACGTTTTTCCATTGCAATTTTAAAAGATTTGAAATGTTTAAAAAATATTTCAAATGATTTCTAAAGATTTCAGGATATTCAGGATATAAGCACAATTTTCCTACAGTTCAAAATTTTTTTGCTATTTTTCAGTACTTCAATTCTGTATAATTTTCTAACTCGGGGTGGCCACAAAATTCAATTTTTCAATTTTCCCGACTTTTCCCTGACTTTTTCCTGACTTTCAGACAAATTTACCAGAAAAATTCTTTGAATATCCTAAACTTTCCTAAAAATCTCTTAAAATTTCATGAAATTCTTCAAAATTCCTAGAAATCGCTTAAAATTTTTTTAAATTATTGAAAATCTCTTGAAATCATTAGAAACCCAAAGAATTTCAAAGAATGCCATCACAGAAAAAAATGCGAACAAATTTTCAATTATAATAATGGTATTGAAGTTTTTAAAAAATTTCGTATAATTTTTAAAAATTTTAAATCATTTGAAAACACTTAAAATTTGTAAAAACCTCTAAAATATTTACGGAAAACCTTGCAAATCTCTTTAAATTCCTATTGCAATTTCTTGATTTTCCTAGAAACAAAATTTTCACGAAATCCCTTAATTTTTCATTAATTCTTTTAAAATTCCTTAAAATTCGCTGAAATCTTTTGAAATTCCTACAGAAATATTTTTAAATTCTTTTAAATTCCACTACATTATTTCAAATCCCATAAAATCACATAAATTCTTCAAAATCTATTAAAATTCTATGAAATCTTTTACAATTTCACAAAATCTTTCAAAAATAAAAAATAAATTTTGAAATTTTTTAAAAATCTATGAAGAATAATTAAATTGCTTAAAATCATTTTAAAAATGTCAAAATTTCTTTAAATTTTTACAAACTTCTTAAAATTTTTGAAAACCTCTTGAAATTCTACAAAATTCTACGAAATCTTTTCTAAATCATAAAAATCTTGATATTTTCTAAAATTTTAATTAAACACTGAAAAAAGAAGTCTTAAATCAAGCCTGAAAGTCTAGTTTGTGTTACAATTTAAATCAGTTTTTGGGCTTAAAACTAAATTTAATTGTGTTACAATTTAAGTCAGTTTTAAGTTTAAAATTTATTTTTAAGCCCAAAAACTGACTTAAATTGTAACACAAACTAGACTTTCGGGCTTGATTCAAGACTTTTTTCTGTGAATCTCTTAAAATCACTTTTAAAAAATCAAAACTTCTTAAAATTCTTTGAATTTCCTAAACATTTTTAAAAATCTCTTAAAATTTCATGAAGTTCTTCAAAATTCCTAGAAATCTCTTAAAATCTTTTAAAATTATTGAAAATCTCTTGGAATCATTAGAAACCCAAAGAATTAAAAAAAATTCCATGTGATTTAAGTACTAAACGTTCAAATGAAAAAATTTTTGTATTGATTGTATTTTAAACTAATTTAAATTTTTACAAGCTTCTTAAAATTCTTGAAAACCACTTGAAATTCCACAAAATCTTTTCTAAATCATAAAAATTTCAATCAAATGTCTTAAAATCACTTTAAAAAGATCAAAATTTCTTAAAATTCTTGAATTTCCTAAAATTTCCTAAAAATCACTTAAAATTTCATGAAGTTCTTCAAAATTCCTAGAAATCTCTTAAAATCTTTTAAAATTATTGAAAATCTCTTTAAATCATTAGAAACACAAAGAATTTCAAAGAATGCTATGATGTGATTTAAGTTCTAAACGTTCAAATGAACAAATTTTTGTATAGATTGTATTTTAATATAGAAACAATTTTAAAACATTATAGTTAAACTATAAAATCTACATATGCAATACGACAAAAATAATATAATTAGCAAAAATGTCAATTTCTATTTTCCCTGACATTTCCCTGCCTTCCCTGATATGTGACAAACTCTTTTATTAATGTTATAACTATTTTATACTCTAATACCATCTAACAAAAATATAAAGGACACTTAACAAGCCGAAAACCTTTAAAACCATTTCTCGACTATTTTTTCACTAAAAGAAAGTTTTTCAAATGGCGGAACCTTAAAAAACCAAACTTGTTATTTGAAACACTTAAAAATCTACCCATAAAATAAACAATCAAGCAACGATTAAAAATGAAAACCCCCGGCAACATGCCACGACCTTCCCTATTATCATCCAAGAAAAAGAATCACCAAGATTGCATTTTCTCGGTGACGAAACCATAATCTTTTGCACCAGAATTCAGCTTCGTGATCCATCAGCGAGCACGAGGATCACGATGATCGTGATGCGGAAGTCAAAGACAAAGAACCTAATAACGTTTCACAGTGTATAAGACTCTAGAGTATAAGTCTAGCTCTTTTTCTTTACTGCATTCGCGATTTGTCTATTTCACCCTCACCGACATGGCTCTCAATACTCTCAAGAGTTTCGCGTTCTAGACAATCTAGACTCTCTTGGAAGATTTTGTGTGCATTCAATACTCACGAATAAATCACACAGACATAGAGGCCTAAATCAACACAAGTGAATATCGGTTGCAGGACGTTATAACAGTAGGTCACTAGTGAAAGTGCCTAGAAGCGACACGATTGCCTGCAGTTGCACCAGATGGATTAAGAGGTGGGGGAGTTTAGATCGCCGGTGTTTCACTCTTCCTGGTGCAATTCGCTGCTACTAACGTGACGGATGAGTGGGTGGAACAAAGCGGGAAGGGGGCCCGTTAATCAACGCATCCTCATCGGTTAAGATGATTTTTTTGGCCGAAGAATGGGGCATTGATGATAATGCTTTATTAATAGGGTTCGTGCTTAGGACGTTAACCTATCGTCTCCTATCGTCAAAACAAAGCGAGAATATCGACCACTGGACCGGCAGACCCGAGAAAATTGGTAACTTCCAAATTATGAAATTTTCATATACTGAAAAAAATGGTTTAGCTGTCCCAGCTAGACCTGGATTACGTAATTCCAAGAAAAGATAGCTGTGTTACCTAAATTTCTAGCTGTGTTGCCTAAATATCTAGCTGTTTTAGTTAAATTTTACCATCCAGAAATAATCTATAGCTAATTTACCTAGATAGTTTCTAGATGGCAAAATTTAGCTATAAAACAGCTAGATATTTAGGTAACTCAGCTAAAAATTTAGGTAACAGAGCTATATTTTCTTGGAACTATAAAATCCAGCTATACGTCTAGCTGGGACAGCTAAACCATTTTTTTCAGTGTATGAATAGAAAGATTTTCAATGAATAGAAATATGAAAAAGGAAACCAATAGAATAACTTGGAATCAGGTTCTTGAGAATATTTTTGTTTATCAGATACTTATGCTTGTAGATGGAATAGAAATAGTAATTCAAGTTGAACAGTATAATCTGATCAAATCATTAAAAATACCTTCTTCGTAATCTTAAAGTCAGCATTAATAAAAAGAACAGCAAAATGTTAATTCTATGCATAAAAGTGCATAATAGCTGTTTTGCTGTATCATTAATTTGAAACTATTGCAAGTATCGCACAGGAAATCTCCATTCAGGGAAACAAGAATTACCCTTAATTATATATTGTGATATTGATGAATTGGAAAGATAAAAACTGTTCACCGATTAATGCACTCTCGGGAAGTGATACCTGAACTCAAATCAATTTCAAACTCGATTTCGTGGCCAAAGAATTAGATACTTGCGTTATATTGTATGTACTTACATTATTATATCAGAATATATATGAATTAAGATCTGGACTCACCTGTAACAGAGAAAAAAAAGAATTTTTATTAATCGAAAGTGATTTATCTCACTCAATTCAAAAAGTATAATAAAGTAATATTTCTCAGATTTATTATCTAACTTAAATATAATACGTTTCTTGAAATTTTCTCTTTTTCATCAAAGATCATGCAAAGACCCTGAATTTGTTGTTTGTCCATAAAGTTATAATATAAGAAACCAGAAAAGTGAAACTAGACCGACGCCCATGTAGATTTCAATCTAACTGAACACGTAAACTCGGGCACGGATCGCATAACTTCAAACAAGAAAAACTGCCGACTTAATCTAAAGGGCAATAGCTCTGGGTCCAGAATTACTTCCCCAAGAAAAGCACACATCAAGAAACTAGACAGCAATTTTTAAAATCTCATAAAATAGACAAATAATAAATTAAAAATTCTTATTGCAAAATCAATAAAGAGAGAGTGCACTAAAGTCTCGGATAGACGTGGATCAGACTTGGAATAAGAGAGAAAGGAATCAGAAAGAAGCAAGGTGCATGAACCATGGATACATCATGTAAATTGTAAACCTTCGTGTACCTGACCATGCAGCAAGCCCCGAAGCATGGGGCATGATCACACGCAAAATACATAAATTACAAAACAACTTATACGCGAGGAATAACCTGACTGGATCCCTACGTCGCGGTGAAAGTTTCGCGAGGTCAACTTACGTACAAAACGTTCCTCCACGTGCCTCTTAATCGCTAAACTTTGATCAAAGAAGCGAGACTTTGAACAATATACAGTCTACACAATCTCAAAAACTCACAAACTCTCAGATTCGAAGGAAGAACTTTGCTGAGATATCACTTCCTGGGGTATACTGGGATTCTTGCACCAAAACGATTCAAATCTCCCGCCGTTTACGACCAAGAGAAAGTTGCGAATTTCTATTCCGTAACAATAGCTGGAAATTTTATTTAAGTTATTTATTATACAAGAAAGGGGTTTTACATAAACATAAAATGCAATGTAAAAATTATAATTAAAATTGCACCTTTAAAATGGAGCAATTTATATCCGATGCATCCTTTTCTAAAAAGGACATGCATTTTACTTTTTACTTACAACCGCTCATATTACCATTTTCATAATTTTTAACGTTAATGGAGTTTTTTATTGAAAAATTTTTTGATGTGGGGTAGTTCATCTCCAGTTGATTCAAACTCGAGTTTGAATTTTTATAATAAAGGGCTTCTAATAAAACTGACAATATTATTAGGCTGAAGTTTCAGAGGTCTAGTCTGACGAAGTTTTTTTATTTTTTTATTTTTTATTTTTATTTATTTACCAGCAGAAATTTACACGGAGTTGCCTGGGATTTTAAGAGATTTTAAGTGACAAAGGAATTCCAGGATATTTTAAGGGTATGTGATACTTTACCATAAGAGCAAATTAGTTATACCAATTATATGTTACATTCATAATAATAAATATTTTTAGTAAATAAGAGTCAGTAAACCTTCGTTTCATGTAGACGAAGGTTTATTGACTCTTATTAGCTAAAAGTATTTATTATTATGAATGTATAATTGGTATAACTAATTTGCTCTTATAGTAAAGTATCACATGCCCTTAAGGAATTTCATTTAATTCTAAGGAACTTTAAAGTATTTTAAGAGATTTCAAGATATTTTAAGGGATACAAGAAATTTCAAGGAATTGATTCTAATATAGACAAAATCAAATGAAATTCCATAAAATATTTTTAAATTATTTGAAATTTTTAAAATCTTCTTTATATTTCTTAAAATCGTTTGAAATATTTCAAAATTCCATAGAGTTCATTAAAATCTCTTGGAAAGTCTTGAAATCTCGTAAAATCCCTTGAAAGATCTTAAAGTCCTTTCAAATTTATTGAAGTTTCTTAAATTCCTGAAAAATACACGAAATCACATAAAATCCCTCAATATTTCTGGAAATCCCAATTTGAAAAATCCTTGAAATCATGAAAAGCCCTCAAAATTACTTAAAATCTTCAATCTTTTGCAATCCTTTAAAAAGTCTCCTTAAAATTCCTTTAACCTTACTTGCTACACCTTAGCGGAGTAAAAAACGCTTGCCTAACTGGGGTGTCGGCCACCTCAGCCATAAAAACTTTAATAAAAAATTAACTATTGAATAATTTTCTTTGACAATTTGTTTGTCTCGAATTATTGACAAATATTGATTTAAATCGATTTCCTTCACGTTTCGGTACTTTAAATTAAGAGAAAAAAAAAGACTGGGGTGTAATCCACCCCGGTGTGGCAAGCAAGGGTTAAATTTTAAGAAATCTCTTAAAATTCCGGACAACGCAATTTCTGCCAGTCAATAAATAAAAATTTTGAGCTTTGGAATCTGTGGAAATATTTTTATTCCACTGAATACAAAAATAAAAAATTGCCAGATTAGACGTCTGAAACTTCAACCCAACCCAATATGACGAATTTCGCAATCCACTTAAATTGAAGTTATAAAAATCGTTTCTACTGTATTTTATAGTTTTCTGTTTATAGTCTGTGAAATATGAAATACAGAAAACTATTGACTATTCAGTGAAGAAGTATAAAAATAAGATGAGGAAATAAGACGTGGATGTAGAAATGCATCATGGTTACTTATCGCCTTGTCAGCTGACCAGTGACCATACGTCCGTCTATTTACCACACGAATAACAACCGACATTGTCACCCTTGTACTCGTTATCCGAGAGGAAGAAAAGCGCGGTCAAGAACTCTCTCTCTCTCTCTCTCTCTCTCTCTCTCTCTCTTTTATACAAGGTGTAGGTTACTGCACTTAGTGTCACGATTACAAGAGCAAAACAGAAGGGAAAAATGCGTGGGAAGATGAAAAGAGAGCTTGATTACCCATTATTTGGCAAAAAACCTATTCTCGTTTCCAAATTACAACTTCCACGTACATTTTAAAAATACACTTACACAAATCTTTTTTAATGAAATCAAAATAAGTAAAAAAATAAACTATCTCCAAAATATGAAGAAAGCACAATTATTTCAGCAACAATCTTCGCGAGCCACACTCTAAATTTAAGTCACTTCTTTAAAAAAAAGTTACGAAAAGTTTGATGAAAGGAGTATATTTGCCAGTATAAGAAAAGGAAAAAATGTATCATCAGATTCTATTTGTACGATCATTTCATACAAAACGATGGAAATCCCCTAAGTTTCAAGGCAGGGGGCGGGTTCGACCCCCTCGTAAATTCTTACGTGCCATTCACTCCACGCGTCATTTAAAAATCTCCCTCCCCCCCTCCACCCTCCTTTATCATCCACTCTATCCTACCAACATTGAAACCCGTACACCCACACAAGTATGAAGTCTGCATTTCCACGTATATTTTTACATGCGAGTCATCGCTCCCACGGTGTATTTTTATCATTGGCTGAGGATATGTGGATATGTAACACGTCTCGCGCAAGAACAGTGCCGTGTGCCATGAAAAAATGCTCGCGGTCTCCCATCGCAGTCACCCTTCATTAGAAACGCGAGTATGAAATGTTTCAATCGCCGAGCGAGTTAAGATCAAAAGACATTTGATTGGCCGTGAATATAAAAAGCTTTTCAGTGCGGCAGGTGTATAGAAATAAATTTAATTTTCTAGTTATAATTTTGATAGATTAATCTATCTTTATCTAAGATTATCTAGTGATAATTTTGATAATTATGTGAAAAAGTTGAGAATTCAAAATCCCGATGATTTAAAATTAGAATTTAGAATCTAGACTTCTAAGATTAGAGAAAATGAATGATCAGCATAATAAAATTGATGCTGATAATTCAGCATCACTTGCACTTTATTGTGCAAGTTTTCAAGTTTATCATTTGAATTAAAGAAATTTTTGCAATTAGAGATACGGCCCTGACGATGAAGGCGTTGATTCCAAAGTTTTTCTCGCGTTTGGTGGTCAACGTCTTCCAAGGAATGAATCACAGGTGGCAGGCTTTCGCGGCGTTATATGCACTTTAGCGTGAATTCTATAGACTTCTTTTTCTCATCTGACGCCGACACGTAAAGCTAATTTAGCGTGGGCGAAGTTGAAGTCTATACTGTCGAGACTGTCATGAAAAAAATTCCACGACGTCGAGCAGTAAAGCGGCAATTCGTTCGTTAAATCGGTGAGACAGAGAGCAACGCAAGAGAATCTAAAAGAAATACGAGGCGGGGATAAATAAAAAATATTATGAAGATCACAGAAATAGGCACACCCCAATAACGAACACGACCTCTCATGAAACATTCTTTCTTGTATCTTACAGGAGACCACCCTGCATCGATCACATTTATATTATTAATAATATTAAATAATTAATAATTAAATTCAATTTCAATTTATTCGCTTTTTTAGTATTTTCTAATATTTTCCAGTATTTTAAAGATTTAGCAATATTTGATGCATGGAAAAAAGAAAATAGCTGAATTTACCATTTAAAATAGTCAACTTGTGCTCTAAACGCATTTTTCCTGGAATTTAGTAAGTTTTACTATTTCAATTTGTAACTCTTACAATGAAAAAGCAGAATTTGCAATTTTCTTAGCAAAAATTACCATTTGAAATAGTAAAACTTACTAAATTCCGGGAAAAATGCGTTCAGAGTGCAAGTTGACTATTTCAAATAGTAAATTCAGCTATTTTCTTTTTTCCTTGTGGGATTTTAAGTAATTAATTGACGATAAAAATGTTTAATTACTATATAGACATACAAAATAACTCTGTGAAAATTTGAAACTTTTATTAATAATTTAATTTATATATAAAATTACCGATTTCTCTGATTTTCAGTGATATAAATTTCAAAAAGCAAAAAAAAAACAAACGGAATTAGTAAAATTATTATATACAATGTGAATTAAATAGTAGACTTATTTTTATGAAATTATTTTTTATGAAACTTTTTTTATGAATTGAGAGGTCACTTGTAATTATTTTAGGCTACGTAACTTCCGCTCATAATCGGACACACATATTACACGAGTTTTATAACGGTTTCTAAAAGATAAGGGTTCTTTCACCCAACTATCCAAGATAAAAAAAGATAAGTGCCCAAATTGCATACACCAGGTGCCTCACACCTTTAAATAATTCGTAATACGAGTTCAGACGTTCAGTGTTCAGTAAATTACGTGCGATATTAGTCATTCAACTTTTGCAGACAAATTCTTTTGTTTTCGACTTGAAAAATTCGTTTGGTTCATTGAAATTTGAGCTTCACTTTCATGGCTTTCTTTCTTTTTCTCTATATTGATCCAATTCCCCGAATTTACACCATGAGAAAGAGAAAAATGTGATTCTATAAATTCGTGAACGTCAAAGCATCATTTGCGATTGCGTCTGTATCCGCGACAGAGCGTCATCAGGATAAAAATGGTGGGGAAAGAGTGCATCGTCCTCTAGGAGAAAGTTTGTTGCGGCACAGAAAAATATGTGCTCTAGACTCTAGAATCTAAACTCTAAATGTAACCTAGCACCCGAACGACACGAAATTATACCTACACCTAAGATCCGAGATAAAAACGGATTGGATCCCATCTATGCCCAACTTGCAAATATACTCTTGTCAGTGGGAAGCTGATATAATCAGACCAACTATTCTAAGATAATATTCACTGGGAACAAGGCCTCAGCAAAGAAAATTATCTAAATTTTCAAGAGGATAATATTTCAATATTGTTTCTATATTTCAACATTTCAACATTTCTAAAAATGTGATCAATACAAAGATTCGTTCATCTGAATGTTCAGAATTTCAACCACATTTTGCATGCGAGATTTTTAATAGGTTCGTCAATGGCGCAGAAAACGATTACCCTTCACCTCGCGGAACAAAAGAATAATGCAACAAGCGATTCGCGTTGCGAAGTCTACAAATCCCAGCAGCCGGGATCTGCTGAGCAATCCGTTCACCCGCAACTTGACTTTGTACGCGTTATATTAATGCATATAATAACTGTAATACTCATGTTGCTTAGTTACCATTATTATAATATGAAAGTTTCATTTGTTCTCAATAATGGATCCATTTAGTTTCAAGTTCTAGTCATTTCCGCTGTAAATCGCTCGCTGATTATGACCTTAGATCAACACAAGTTGAGAGGATCGTTCGGAAGAGAAAGTTAGTATTTATTTCTCTCAAAATAACACTAATTGGCCTGGAACTGTAATTTAAACTATACAATCAAAACTGAAAATTAGCCTAGCACATGATATTCTTTTTATTATCAATGATAAAATGAAATCAATGAAATCAACAAATGAAAATCGGGTTCCCATGAAATACAAGCACTTCGCATTATTGAATTATTGAATTTGCATTATTCTGTACTGGTTGGAAGTAAATTGAAAGATTTTGTTCGTATGTAAAGTAACGATGATTTTTCTATTTCACCAAAGCATTTAGAACCTATTTTTGAAGAGGAACTCTGTTTCTCGTCAGCGAAGATTTCGCGATAGCAATCGGTGTTTCTTAGCATTTCGAGACTTTGCAGCGCTCGCAATTTTCGTCGAGCGACTATTTCTCTTCACTTCCTGGTTCACATTCGCACGAAATATTCCTCGTAGGAGCTGCTCGCTCGCATTTATTTATAAGGTCGACCTAAGCTGCACGGTGACGCGAGTCAGAAAACAATCCTCATAAATCCTTCTCTAAAAAATGCATGCCCCAGAAATTCTCAAATTTGATGATTTCATTGATTGTTATCGGCATTTCCGAAATGCTTAATGGCTACGAATTTATCCCAAGTTCAACTGATAAAAAATCTGATGAACAATTGACATTAGAATTTCAGCACCTCAACTTCTGAGCTTGAACTCTGATAAATGAAAAGAGTAAATTGAAAGGAATGAAACGATTGAACTTTCTGATATCAATATCAAATGGCGTGAAATTGTAAATTTAAGTGCATCTAACATCTCTGATCGACGGACCAAAGCGTGCGTGACTTTTAAGGATATCGCTTCGTAATAATTGATGGGCGTTACTAGATTTCGCAGAACGAACGAAAAGGGTGGTATCGGTATAAGTGGCATCTGGGCAACAATGGAGAGCAACCGTCTGGCTGTTGCCGTACTGTTTTACGAGCTATTAAAATTAACTGGGTTACAGGTGCGATAGGTGGGTGCAAGGATAGGCTAGGTCTGGTCTAGGAAACCTGGGAGTTTTTGCAAGTGCACGCTCGCAGGATTATTCACGATTGCAATCTACGAGTACAGAAACTAAATAAATTCACAGCACGAGGTCCTTTCTTCTTAAAGAAAGAAAGCGAGAATGAGGAGAAATGAATTAAATGATTCAAAATCCTATTTCCGTGCTCGAACATGGAGGAATTTTAGCTACAACTAATTTCAATACATCTAATTTCAGTAATTTCACAAACTTGTTAAGAGAATATGAATTCTTGAGAGTTTAAAAATAAGTTTGCGAATCTGGGATGTAAAAAGAGAGTGGCTTTGGTTGATAATTAAGGAAGGTTTAAGCTACTCGTAGTTATTCAGCGACACAAGCGAAATGGAAGTGAGAGCCAGTTGCAATATAAAGTCGTAAAGTCGGGGTGAAAGTCTACTCTAGAAGGTATAGGCAGGGAAAGAAGCGACATCCAACGGTACGCATCGTTTACCCTCAGAGTTCAGACTGTAAGACGTGAATGAGTTGTGAAAGGACTCAAGTCTGAACATGGTTTCACTGACTTGTATTTTACAACGTTTACAACTAAACACCATAACCCCGCTGACTTGCTCCTGCTGCGGGACTTTTGTCCCCCTCGAGAGCACCGCTAGTTTTACTCATAGTACCGCTATGGCTACGCCAGACTAGCTTCAGCCACAAGATCACGAATCCCATGCTAACCATCCTTTCTCACATGCATTTCGCATTTCTAAGAACATTCATGCGTGATTATATAATATTTGACTAAATAAAAAGCTTTGAATTAATTTAATTTGATTTAATCTACATTTCTCTGATTTTTTAAGACTTGAATGATACAAACTGCTTCTATAAACTGAAAGTCTTAAAGTGAGTGTATAATTTTAAGGATATAAAATGAGTTAAAAAAATCTGCCCGCTTCGCGGGCACATTCTCATCGCGCGCGGCTCGCTTCGCGCTCCGTGTTGCGCGCTTCGCGCGCTTGTGCCCTTAGTGAAGCTTGCGCTTTACAGGACGCTTAAAGATATATGTTTTTTTTAAATTTAATTAAATTACATAATTTATATTTTTATATTTTAATTTATTTTTGTATATTTGTAATTTATATTTTTAAAAATTTAATTAAATTAAATTAAATTACAGCTTTGAATGCAAAATTTAACTAATTTACTTAAGGTTCTATCGACCATAAGGAGCACATTCTCATCAGGGCACTCGCGCTTCGCGCTCGATATTTGATTTAAAGCTCGCGCTCCGCGCTCGGCTCTGTTTAACAATATTTTTCACGATTTAAACGAAAACTACTCATCCTATTGAAAAATGGCCAAAAGAGAACTTGTAGATCTTTTTAAGGCCAATAATTATGTTTCTTATCATTTTCTCTGCATCTCGCGTTTTTTGGCTCAAAATTTGAATTTTCGATTTTTTAAGGAAATTCAAAAAGTTGTTATGCGGATCCTATAGGGTGTTCAAAAAGAAACATTTTTCATCTTTAGACTTTTTTTCATATCGTGCGTTGTTTGGCTTCTAATTTAAGTTTTTTTTGATTTTTTTGGATTTTCAAAATGTTATAAGTCTTTCAATTTTGTTTTGATCCAAAAAAGTCATTAAGAAAAATTGTTCGACTTTTTGAGTACTACGAACGTGCGTCATTAGAATTTCTAGATTAAAAAAAAAGTGGTTTCAAAATTTTTCAAAATGCTCCCACTTTTTGAATTTTTATCCAAAATGGCTGACCAACGAACTTGACCTTCATTTTAGGACACTTAAAGAGTATACCAAAGGACAATCCAATCTGTCAATTCTTTCGAAAGTTATCGTGCTCACAAACTAAAATATACAGACACACAGACAGACAGACAGACAGACAGACAGACAGACAGACACATTCGTAAAAACATGTTTTTCGGGTTCAGGGGGTCCCAAAACGTGGACATTTGACAAAAACTGGGGGGGGGGATTTTACACAAATCTAATACCTTCTCTGATGAGAATGTAATATTCTTTTTAATTATAAGAAATTTCGAAAGATTTAAAGATTTTATAGAAATCTTTTGTCGAAAGAAATAGAAAATGTTCATAGAAAATGAAAAACTAATCCCATCTAGTGTACTTCAACTCATCGACTGCATTCTCTCTTTCACTTTTCTCGTGAAGTGGAAAGTTGGGGCAGCATGACCCCGCGTTTGGAATCTCTACAATTCCACAATAATAATCAAGGAAAATATCATTGAAAATCTTGAATTTGCTGGTCTTTTACATTTTCAAGGATCAGTACCATTAAAATTAGATATTTTGATACTAATTATAATTTTGATATTCATCAAACATGTCCTCCAACATGAATGAAAAAGAAAACAAAGCCCTCAATTCTCTCATCCCTAAATTTCAACTTTTACCTTATATTTCGATATTTTTTGCTGCAGGTTTTTGTTCCTCGAAATCATTTGTGACACGTAAGTCACGTTACACACGCGAGGAAAGTATGTTACGGAATGTAACACGCGAAGCAATTAATCTAGGTGTAAGAAAGGTGTCATAACTATTTTTAGGACGACATCTGAAAATTTCTTCCTGACTCCGATTAGTAAACCAAGAATTCCAAGAAAAATATAATTTTTAGCAAATTAGAGCCTATGTTTTATCAAAATAACCTTATGGTTAAAAGTCATGAAGAAAAAAAGTGGCAAGATGCAAAAAAATGACAAGTGAATTGAGAATGTAGAAAATTCTCTGAAGTAATAACGCCACGTCGCAGCAAAGAGTGCTTTTCAACTCTGTAATTAGGAGAGAAATATGGAGGAAAAGGGGCGAGGAGAGGGAAAAAAAGAGTAAAGAAAGAGAAAAGGAATGAATGGAAGAAAAAGAAGAAGAGAGGAAGACAATGGAGGCCTCGATAAAGCGGCACGATGACACGACGTAATCAAAAGTCACGAATTATCCAACATGTATTATGTATGAACCCCTTGCTACTGCAACATTCATGCTAGGTTAACGCAGGCTGATCTAACTCGTTTCTTTCGGTAGTTTCTGATCAAGATTAAATCAGAGTCAGATCTTCCAATCAAATATATGGATTTCCCGTTTTTGCTTCACAGTTTTAAGTGAGCGAAGAAATAAAAATAAAAATATCCTAAATCCACTTTGAAGAACTAAATTGCAAAACATAAAAATAAAACTGGAAAATTTGTCTAACTTAGATCATTTTCAAAAATACAACATTAAAACAGTACGATGTTAAATAATGATTAGTAGACTTCTCTGATTGCAACATTTGCCTAAAAATACCATACTTTCTACTGATCGAAGCCATTCAATTAAATTGCAATTTATATCGACACATTGGGCAATACGCTGAATCAATTGTGATTATTAAAACGCGAACTCATTGCAAATTCATTAGATTAATAGAACCCGGCATTGTAAAAAGGTGCTATTCTTTCTCATCTTCCGGTATTTAATTAGCATTTTATTATCCATATTCTGAACGGATGTGAATTTTCGAACTTTGTATTGCAACACAGTTAGTCCCATTCTGATAAAATTAATAATTTCCATAACGTAATAACGTATAGTTCCAAACATATTTACATACATTTGGAACCATAAATTTAATAATCTTGGTGAAATTACTAAAGTTATATTTGAGGAATTTTATATTCAATCAAGGAATGAACATTTTTCGGAATTTGAAGATTTAATTGGAAATGAAGTAATTTCACGGATATCGTTTAAATTGGAAGCTGGAAAGTAATGAAATGAGAAACGCACGTGAAATTCAGAGCTCGAGCGTTTCAAACTACCCTGAGTCATTTTGCAGCTCGCTTCTTTTGCAACTCGCTTTTAGGACCTCCCGCAACTAAAAACACTCTTGTCCGGTCCTCCCTGTGGCGCTTTCTACCCTGATCCATTCAATCTTGTCGACGGGGATGCACAAAATTAGCCCCCACCCCACATACGGCAAGGCAACCAATCTCCATTTATTATTCTTGCAATTTTTTAGATATATCGAATCTAGTCTCTTTTTTACGTTCAAAATTTTTCGTTTTTTATCGTTTAAAATTACTAGATGTAAACATAATAATTTATCCCTTTCTTGTATCATTCAGTTAATTTTCATTTCTCTCTGTGAAGCTCAAGTCACTCGAAAATCGTTATTAGTGAATGAAAAATTAAACGGAAGTCGTTTATACGTCACAAGTAAAACCGGTCCCCTTCAATTACCGAGAGGAAGTTATTTCTGTTATTTTGAGTAGTAGATGCCTGAAAAATGCGCCGTGACTTCTGCTCAGTGTGTAAATATTATTTGCATAAATAGAAAGGCAGTTCATAAGTTTTCTACTAAAGAAAACGCTTTGTCGACATTCAAATATGATATAATGATGCTACTATTTTTAATAGAGATTCTGCATAGTCTATAATTTAAAGTTGCTCTAAAAATCCCATTATAAACAACAAACACGATCTACATTCAGTTTAAGGAAATAAATAATCATTTATCTCAACATTACTGGACATTGGATATGTGGACAACGAATTTACAAACATTTGTCACAAATGACAAACACATTTTTCTCAATCACGCCAATTATCACCAAGTTAAATATTTTCAGAATGTAAATGAGAAAAATGGACTATACAATTCGAAACAGCGATCTATAGATATTAAGCCGTATAATCTACATTTTGAATTTTATAATCAAGGATTTTAAAAATTAACATCTAAATTATACGGTATTGTTCAAAAATATTTATATTTTCACGAGATTTCGTGAGATTCGATATTTAGTGTTAGAAACAGTGCTCTCAGATCGAACTAGAAATTTGTCCCCTCCAAATCCACTATTTTTTCGAAGAAAAAAAGCCAATTGTCAAATATAATTTTGCAAACTTTTGAAATTATTACTCAAAGACAACAAATGGATCTCATCAACCCATTACCATTGCGAGGCCTCTAATTTGCTGGTAACAATCTTGCAAACCACAGGAAATCTCATCTGCAATCAATCCAATACCCAATCAAAATGAAATCCCGATCATTCCCTAATTCTCTGCGGACACCGCTGTGCACGACATTTGTCAACGTCAATAACTTCAGATTTGAATTGACAAAAAATACCCTAAATTTGAGACTTGAAATTTTTTTCTCAGAACGATTCAATTTGACGACTAAACGCTGTAGAACAAGTTACAACCCCTAAAAATTAGGGTGTGATTCACCGCTGAATCACACCCCAATTCCACCCCTAACACATAACATTCTTACAAGCCTTTTAAAATCTTTTAAAGTTTCATGAGAAACATTAAAATTCCTTAAAATCACTATCACAATTTCTTAAAATTTTTAAAAGATTTTTAAAATCCTTTAAAACTCTTTAAAATTCTTTGAATTCCCTAACTTCTTTAAACGTCTTTTAAAATTTCTTGAAATATATTTATTCCACGAAGTATTAAATATATAATATATATTTATTTCACGAGAATATTTATAATCCCTTAAAATCTCTTAACATTCTTCCAAGTTTCTTAAAATCCTTCATAATTTCACGAAAAACTTTAAAATCCCTAAAAATACGTAAAAATCTTTTAAAATTTTTGAAAACTTTTCAAAATTCTCTAAAATTCCACAAAATATTTTAAAAATCATAAAAATCTCATGACATTCTTTAAAGTTCCATGAGGAACATTAAAATCCCTTTAAATTACTTTGAAAAATCATTTCATGAATTTCACTGCGAAAAATGTTTGGTTCGGACAACAATACTTTTTGTTGCTATAGAAGCAACAAAAATTTTTGGTTGTGCCAATAAATTTTTGTTGAACCAACCAAAGTTTTGTTAATTCAATCAAAATTGAGACTGACTGAGATTTTGTTGGTTTAAATGAATTTTATTGGTTCAACAAAAGGTTTGTTGAAAGAACCAAGACTTGGTTGGCACAAGCAAACAGTTTTCTCAGTGTTCTTATTAAAATACTTTAAAATTCCTTAAAATTCTTTGAATTCCCTAAACTTTCTTAAAAAAACTCTTTCTACATTTCATGAAGTCCTTTAAAATTTCACTAAATCTTTTAAATATTATACAAATCTCCCGTAATCCCTTTAAATTCCTAGAAACCTTAATTAAAATCTTTTAAAATTATTGAAAATCTCTTTTAGTCATTAGAAACCCAAAGAATTTCAAAGAAGCCTGGAAATACTTTATAAACCTTCAAAATCCTTGGAAAGTTTCTAAAATCTGTTAAATAAACTATAAAATCTACATGTATATCCAATATGACCAAAACAACATAATTAGCATAAATGTCAATTTTTATTTTCCCTGACATTTCCCTGACATGTGGCTACCCTGCACCGGATTTATTTATATTGAAACTTCGTGTTAATTCCGATTAATTCGGACTGGCGAATACATTTGGATTGATTTTGAATGGGCATCAGATCAATTATGACTTAATAATTAAGACTTCCCTGACATGTGCTCTCTAAATCCGAACCAGCGAAAACCCTACCAAATCAGTGAAATTCGCTGATGAATCAGCGAAATTTCTCTCATAGAGAGCGTGATATTCACTGATTCATCAGCGAATTTCACTGATTTGTTAGGGTTTTCGCTGTTTCAGATTTAGAGAGCGACCACCCTAAAACTTCAATACCACACTGCATTAGTAACTTTTTACTAATTCGCAGTATAAAACAACTTCACATTTCTCGAATTACTAAGAAACTACCATCAATTAGTAAGATTTAACTAATTCAGATTGCCAGAGTAAGGGACCACTCTCCAAGGTCTGTAATTGGCGTTGGTGGTGCATGCGTCGCGCGCCAGATAGAAGAAATATATGGGAGAGTGTCCAAGAGTGTCATGTCGGTTCGACGACGAGAACGACGACGAGAGCGCGGGTGGCAGCGTGACGAGAGTCACTGTTTGATGGTGTGGGTGTGCGGTATGACAGAGGGGATTTGTGGGGGGAGGGGATCAGTAGGCGCCTGGAGGGGTATGACATGAGCCACGCATTGAGCATTAAGCACTGGTTACGAGGGGTATTAGTATCAGTGTGTGTATCTCTGAGGAGTGGGGGTGAGTCGATAGAGGGGATAAAATAAAGGACGCTGGGCATCTAGTGGACTCGCTCGCACTCGTGAGGTTCGTAGGAGCTCAGCGTGCTCGGTGTCATTGCCTCGACGCTCAGGGCGGCCAGTGACTCCATCACTGACCTAGTGCCGAGTGTGGCCGATGTTCCCCGATCTCGGCCGAGAGTAAGGACAACGACCCGAACCCAGTACGATGCCGGCCTCCACCACTACTCTCTCACCTCCTCACTCATTCGCACCAAGGCAAAACCCTAGTTCTCCACGGTAGGCTCACACATACCAAGAAAATTGCGCGTCACCTCCTCCACCGTCAGAGCTCTCACTGTCGCTCCACTCGAGTGCTGGGGCTCACACGAGAGAGTACGGAACTACGGATTTTGTAACGGCCGCGCGCGCCCAAGGAAGCGGTAATCGCGGAAGAACAGATTCTCGCTCCGCCGACCCGACAAGCTACCGCTTTTCTTCTTTGCCTTCTTGCACTTCCTCTTGTTTCTCCGACTCCACCTCCTTATCCTTCATCATCTTCTCCTTTGAAGATGGAACACGCCCTCGCGTATAAGGAAAGTTATGACTGATTTTGATATCAGATTTATAGGGACATACCGACTGGAGCGACTGATTTGAAGTTGGGGTTGTATGAGGAGTAAAGAATTTTGGAATGCCATCACTGTTAAAAATGTTTGCAAAATTAATATACTTTTAATATATATTATATTATATATTATATTTTGTAAAGTCATTTGCATATACCGTAAATTAAATTTATTATATTACCATATGTTTTAGAATTAATATAAAACCATCACAGAAAAAACAAGGATATTAAATATTATTTAATATTTTAAATTTATTTTTCTGTGATATTAAAATTAATATTGGGTATATTAATATAAAATAGGGGCGGATCCAGGGGGGTTTAGGGGGTTCAACCCCCACCCCGAAACTTTTGACATTGTATATCCGAGATAATAATAATAAACATACAAAAAGTCGATGTATTGTCCATGGATATTTTAAAACCCCCTCCCGAAATATTTTTCTGGATCCGCCCCTGATATAAAGTATATTAATTTTAATATGTCTGTATATTAATTCTAAAACATAATGCTATATTAAATTTAATTGACGGTATATGCAAATGACTTTACTCACAGTATATTAAATTTTGATCAGTTTTTTTTTAACAATGATTCTCCTATTTTTATAAAATAGGAGAATATCAAGATGCCTGAAAAAATTTGACTCAATCAGATAATATTTAGGGGTTGCTCCAACACTTCGAAGCGAGCTTTAAAGTTTCGTATATGTTTTGAAGGGGCGGCACGCTCTCGGAAGAGCTAATTTGGCACTTATCTCCCAATTTCTCCCAAAAGACCGGGAGAAATAAACATGCCTGCCAAGTTTAAGCTAAAATGGATAATATTTAGGGGTTATTACAGCTTTTTAAGATTTTTATACTTGTCAGTTTTGGAGATGACAGAAGAGCTAAAAATGATTTCACGAGATTCTGGATTACCACCTCGGTGACACAGAAATGAAGATTGATGAATGTGTGCGTTTCAAACTTAAAAACTCTATCGAAAATGTAGATGGGAGAATTCGAGAGAAAATTGGGAATGATCGCAGTTTCGGATATGAAACGATTTCTGAAATTGAACACAATATGATATATACATAAAGATTTTTCTATTTCCTTGTCTCTAGACACTTTTGTCCGAAAATGAATGGAAAAACCGAACATGTATGCCTTCACCCGCCATTATACTTCGCATCGATTTTCACGTCAAAAATGCTGGAAGCAGAAAATCGAGCAGAAAATCCATACTAGATTTCAGCAGAAATGAAAATTTACTAAATATCGCTAAGTTCTGAATGTCGGCATCTGCTCGTTATTATATAAGTAAAATGATTCTTCAATTTGTCTGTTTATTTAAGTGATAGACAAGTCTGTCTCTACTTCACGATTTAGAAGGTTGATGAAGATTTAAAACATATGTTTTAAACTTTTAGGGGGTTTTACTTCAAGAACAGTTGAGAATTTTGAAAAGAGAGACAGAGGTCAAGTTCAATATAGAAATAACGCCAACATTTCATCCAAAAGAAAAAATGTGAGGAACAATTATAAAAATAAATTAATCATGATGACTTTCAGAAACTTGACCTCCAACTTTATAACTTGAGATCTTCTTGAAACAAATAAAATGTTTGAACAGCCAGTTTATATGTAGTACGTACTTACATAAAGATTGGGACGGGAATAAACCAACCTATGACAATACCCAACACTGTAGCTAATGATAAGTCACAAAAAAGGTGAATGACCTTACTCATACATTACTTATCATAACTTTCTCGTCTAAGCAAATACCCCCTCTCATGTATAACAATTTTTAATCATTTAGCAACTGTATAAATAAGCAGCCCGAGATAACCTTTCACATCAATTATAACTACATCATACTTTCTCCTAGTTTCTTGAAAATATTACTCAACCAATATCGACAGCACAACTTCCTTTTTTATATAATATATACCTATATAATATATACCTGTATCCTATATATATATATATATATAAATATTTTAAACTTTGTTTCATATATCTATTCATATTCAGTTGAAGTGCAGAACGGTGTATTAGATACTAAGAGCTCTACTGTTTCAGCCTAATGCAAATAAGAGATGGAATAATTCTGTTCCAACTTGGCGAAATACATGAACCTCTCTGTAGTTAACAAGACAGAAAGCTGTATCTGCACAACTTTAGAATATATAACCTACATTCCAAGACTCCATGCAAGCACAGACTCGTGTTTTCATATTCTTATATCTTGCTGTCATGGAATTATTCAGTAGCTTCGTTCTTTTATATTCAGTTACATGTCCGTGTGTTCACAGACATTAGGTCGCAAAAACAATGTTTTATTTAGTAAAGTTTGGCTTTTGCGTGCAACTCAAAGTTAATAATGAACCATATTTTACAAATCAAAGTCTAGTTTTCAATCAACCGAAAGATAGAAATTTTGATAACATGAAATTCAGTTCTGCAGTAGAAGATTGAAAATCCGTAATATTATTTATGATATTTCAAACTGAGGTGCTATTAAGTAATTAATAAGTCTCTCACTTCAAAAGCAAGATCGGAGTCACAAGTCATTTTTCATTAAGAAATTGTAATTAAAAATGTAAAATTAAGAATTGAGCTTACGATTGATTGAGAAAACAATTTTTTTGTGTTTTATCGTTCTATCGGATTTAAATCAGCGGAAAATAATGATTCCTCTATAATTATAGCTCTCTTTGCCTCCCACTTCTTTCCTTTCCTCCCTTTCTCAAAATAGAGTATGGGTCATACGTGAAATTCTAAAACAATCGTAAATGCCAACGCAAATGAGGGCACGCACATATTTTCTATGAGAAAGAGTCAAATTAGAGAAAAATAATAGAAAAGTAGGGGTCGAAGGGGAATTCACACAGAAGAAACAGATATCAATTGCTGCATGTGTGGTCGATCGTTAGTGATCGATACACTTTGCAATGCCGGAAGTGTAGACAACTTCCGTCTGGCATGTTTCACGGAGCGTGCACAACAGTCTTACATTAAAGCCCTCACATATACTCCTTCCTACTCGATATGTCATCATATTTCGGACAATAATTAATTAATTGATGTTTCCGCACATTTCTATGTGTTCATGTAAAACAAAAATGAATAAGTAATAAAGGAATGACAACAAAATTCGAATGGAATAAAATTGGATTTGGTGTAATGGGTTTTAAATCACAAAGAAAACATTTTTTTACGATGATTTTTTTTACAAAGATATGTTTATTTGTCACTAATGTTTCTGTATTCAGTTAATACATGTTTCAAGAAGTAACAATAATTTTTTCATGATTTGAGCAAAGCTGCTCACCTCTTTCTTTCGACCTCTCGCCGAAAACTGATAGCTCGCTAATTTCCCAATATTTTATCATGAAGAAATTGTTGTAACTTTTTTAAATATGTATTAATTGAATGCAGAAATACCTGTGACAAAACAAGTAAATAAACAAATAAAAAAAATTGCAAAAAGTATTTTTTTTCGTCGTTTAAAAAGTATGCCACCCCTTAAAGTCAAATCTGGGTGAAAAAGTATCAACACTTAACGACACCGATTTTCCGATAAATACATTTAATAAATTAATTTTTGAAATCGGCTACGAAGCGTAATAAATTCTCATAAAAAAGATATGGAGCGAAAGACAAAGCGGTTCCGGAGCAGATTATTTCCGGAATCCATTCGATTCTCGTTTGGTTCGCGGCTCATGAAAACGAGTCATGGAAAGAGACAGTGAAGAAGTGAAACTCTATCTCGGAGCCTAGTCAGCCACTAGATTAACTAGACTCGCCTTCTACATAATCCGTTTCCTTTCCTTTCTAACCAAGACTCAAGTGCAAAAGCAACAATTTTATATTCCCGATTCAGTAACTCCATTTCAATTGAAAAAAATTTAATTTTTTCATCATTCCCATCAAGATTTTCAAAAGAAATTATCTTCAACGCCACTTTATTGAATAATTACTAATTGTCAATAAGGAAAAACAGAAAACAAATATTTAGTTTAATCTGGAATCTTTAAATAATGTTACTTATCAACATCGCAGCTATTACTGTTGATGAGACCATGTGACTCACATTTTTATTTCGTCGATGATCTGCCATCAATGTAAACGCCAATGATGACGAAGAAGTTCTTCCGCAGGTGAAGCTTGAAGAGATCTGATCACCTCTCTTCCTATTTTAACACATTGTTAAATTGTACTTAACCGACGACACTCACAATCATCATCATCACTGTCATGTTCACAGTCGTCATTAACATTATCGCGCACTTTTAATGTCGTTATCCACTTTAGTTTTCACGACGAGTGTCGAAATTGAGGAAGGTGTATTTTTCCGTAACTGTTTGGCTACTTATGTATGAATGACTGACTGCCTGAAATCACACGCGACTTAGTTATTATGTCTTGTGTAACCCTACGTAGTATCACGACATCGCCTAAACGCAAACTAACTTAACGGCGCGGGACAAAGGAGGGGGAAAGAGAAAATTCAAGAAGATGCGAGAAAAAAATGTTTAAAAGCGCTCAAAATCTAACGATCAATTTTTTTGTGTTTAAAATTTTACAATATCTTCAATCTTGTTTAAAAGTCAAACTTTTTTATCAACTCAGGGGATAAACGAAGGAAGGATTGAATATTCTAGAAATTCAAGGGAGATGGAGATAATTCAAGAAATATTATGACTCAAAAATTTCTTAGGAAGAAGTGGTTTTGCCTGAATCGATTTCAAAAAGCAAATGATTTTGCACACTTTTTCTGATGATAATAAAATTACAAATGCTCTCAAAACCGGGGAAAATGGGTGACTTTCTTCAGGAAAGTAGGGGAATAAATATTTAAATCTTAAACAAAAAAATGGACTGAATAGTTAACTCTACAACCAAAAAAAGCATTATCAACTAGAAGAAAGAAGAGAAAAAAAAGATTCAAAATGAAAACAATGAAAATTGCGACTATTTCTAATTGAAATCCAACAAATGCAATCAATATTGAAGCATAAAATAAATAATAAAAATCAAAGCGAACATCTGGGGGGGGGGGGAGAATTAAAAGAAAATATTTATAATAATAAGGAATGAAACGAAATATTGTGAATTGAAGTTGGTTTTCTTCCTTCCAAATCTATAAATTTCAAGTTACGGTAGTCAACAAAAAAAGGAAAGGATTTTGATGAGCATCCGTATAATGGTAAAGTTTCACTTTTAAATTCCTGAGGCGCTCTCTGAGTTTACAGCGACTACTATAGGTCATGTCGTTGGACCGTTTTCGTTACCGTTACATGCCGCCACGGTAACATAGTTCCTCTGAACGCGTGCGATCAAAGCCTACTTAATATTTCTCCCTTACCATTCATTTCCAGATGAATAAAGTCCAGGATCACTTCCGAAAGGACGAGTCTGGACTCTTCCCTTCATCTTCCTCCTGATCCTTCTGTACCCCAAGAACCCTCCCGCTGATCTGAATGATTCCAGAAAATCTGAAAGTCGAGTCTACTTCCTACAGAATCTAGTCTTCTGATCTAGAAGTTCCAGGATTAATTGTCCTAAAATGGCCTTGAAATGCCTACGGAGTCCCTATAGTCTATCATTTTACGATATGGAAAAAAGAGATTCCTTCTGTAGTTTAGGAATAGGTTCAAAGCAATCTTGAGGATGGCATGCACTTATTTTATGCCCTACATCGACAGAAAATAAAAATTTTGAGCGACGGGGTTCATACGAATGCTTCGAAAAGATGAAGAATTTAACACACGTAAGACGACTTAAAAATAAATAAAATGTGGTCGTCGATTTTCAGATGAGTCAATTAGTTCATTTATTCAGCTGCCAGAATACCATTTTCTCTGAGAAAAAATATTTTCATTATATGTATAAAATGTATATCAAGAAAACAAGACTGGAATGACTTGATATGCTAAATTGAAAGATCATATTCAATATGTTCTGCATTATTCATTAGAAAATCTTGCAATGTTTATTTGATAAATGTTAACTTCAATTTAATGAAGATTGTTCGATTTGACGTGAGAAAAAGTCAAACGTTTTACTCAGAGGGAAAAGTATATCAATAATATATTAAAATATATCAATGGGCTAAATCTGCTGTAGAGGAATACGAATTAAGTCAGTTGTTTTCGAAATAAGAGAAATTTGGCTTTCTCGATTCTGTCCTCAAATGGAATCAATCGAAATTGAAATAAGTCTTAACAAACATGAATCCGATTTTATATTTTACCGTTCTAGATCGAGATGATAAACGTCTCATCGCTTGTCAATAAAGCTGTGTTGTGCGAATAAAATAGGAATAAACGATAAGAACTTGTGAGATATCAAATAAGGATCAGCAATAGCAACTGTTTTCGAAAGGGATTCAACACCTGTAGATAAAATGGTGGAAAAAACATTGATCAGGAATTTATACAAATTAATTCGAACCAGGCCTGTCGTACTTTGTAATTCATACTAATAAATGTAGCTTAAAATGGGTGACGGATTGTCGAGGCGAATAAAACTTTACCCTAATTTATTTCTCCAAATAGTCACGTAATCTAAAATTAATTTACACGTAATAGAAATTTAATTTTACCGAAACATAAAATTCTAATTGGTTGAATAAAAAGTACTTGCATTCAATTAATTTAACTACGCCATTTTTTTATAAACAAATTCGATTATAAAAAGTATAGCCGGTCTGTTGGGATGACAATCAAGAATAAAACCTAACTTTGAAAGAAACTAACCATGAAATTTTGCGATATTAAGCAAAGGGTCCAACACAAATAAATATAATGCAATTAAAATTTCCTCAGCTCATTAAAATTTTGAAATTAGACCCCCTATTGTTTCAAATCAAAAAAACAATCCTACTAAAAGATAGAGAGGCCTGTTCTCGTCACCTATTAAATTAAACCTGCACGTGGGGTAGGTTAAATCTCCTCTCACTCTTTACTTCACTCAACCACTCACTCTCTCTCTTCCTCACTCCCTTTCATCAGATTCCCTCTCTCTTCCTCTTAATCTGTTTCTCTCATCAAGACAAGTGATCTAAAAAATTGTTAATACTTAAATTTGTTGTAATCAGGGAGCCCACTCATGCAAAATGTGATGGAATGTAGTCAATAACTAGAACATAAAATGTAGAATAACTACAACAGGAAGTGCAAAGAATATTTTAATCAGATGTCTGATTTCTGGAAGACTCTAAATCAGCAAACAAACGAATGAGTGAAAGAGTGAGAGTAGCTAGAGAAAGGATAAAAACGTATCTCTCCCGATTGCTAAAACCGAAACCTAATCTTCCCAATTAAAACAACAGTACTTAAAATAATAATAATTTTTATAATTCCTTTTCACCCTAATCCTCCGTTAGTCATCATATTGCCACCAATGTCACGATATTCAGATCATTTTTCAATGACAAAAATCAATCTCCATCAGCAATATTAATCCAGGTTCACTTTGCTCACAGCACTGAATCACTGGTATCAATAAACTACAAAATAACGAATAATTAACAATCAATAATAAAAACACTGCACATCCTCGATTCCCCTTTCGTCCTCCTTTATCCTCGTTATACTCCTGTTTTTATCGAAATCCCATTCACCTGGATATCACTCTTTAACAACAGACTTAATCCGTAGAGTTCGAAAATCAAGGTCCCCTCGAAAACTGGTCTTCCTAGGGGAGGAAATTAAGGGTAAGAGGGGGGGATGATGATACGAGATGATGATATTGGACGATGATACATTCTGATGATGCAGTGACGTAGGATTGGGACAAGACACGCCGGCCGGAACACGCATTCACGTATCACGATCAGGGTATCACGGGAAACAACACGTTACGTCGGTGACGAGTTTTGCTCATTGGTTAGAACCTAGAACTGTACTCGGTACGGTGAGGCTACGTCTGCAACTTGGGGCCAGGATACGATAGAGGCGTTCGTCCTTGCGCGAAGGAGAGAGTGAAGGAAAGGAGCCGTTGCGCGCACACGAGGTTGTACGCGAATGAACAACACGGAACAACGAGAAGCAACGGGAGCAGCAGCACGACCAGCACCACAGTTGTGCCTAGCGTTCTAGCAGCCGGCAGCGAGCCGCTGAGGTCAATGACCTCTCAGTGCCGTCGTCGTGCTCTCCTCCAACGCGAGGTCTCCCCACCAGTGGGTAGGCCAACCCCCCTACCATTTTCTTGTCCTCCCCACCAGAAATTCACTCCCCTGCTGTCAAATGGTCCCCCCTTCCCCGAAATGGTGGGTTAGCTGCGCGATTGAGGGGTGAAAGTGGGTTGGCTATGGGAAGGGAATCTGGAAGGGAGAAAAGATCGCATCCCCTGTGTGGGGGTGGTTGGCTGGGAGAGAGGTAGGGGCGACATTCGCTCTGGGTTCACTGGTACAGTGTACCCTCGTGCAACGCTCTCTCTTCCTGATTCCGCGGAGAGAGAGCTTGGGTGGAAGTATAGAGGGTAACTCTGGGTTTGTGGAGAGGAGAAATAGAGAGAGGGCAATGGAGGGAGAGACAGAGAGAGAGAGAGACACAGTGTGGAAGGGGAATTTAAAGGGTCAGTAATGACCTATCCGATAGGTTATAGAAGGCGAACCCATGGTCCACGGTCGGAATCTTGGTCTTCCGTGCCCTTGTAACATGAGAGACGCCGAACGAGCAGGGTTACTGCGCGGGCGGTGTTTGGGTTTTGGAAGAGGGTGCATGATAAGCAAATCTTGATGATAAGCAAATAGGTCGGTGTGGTTGTGAAGCAGAGTTACGAAATGAGACGAAAGCGGTTAACACCCTTTTTTTACTTTAGAAACTATCATTTATACTCTCTAAATCTGAATTAGTAAGAAGTTACTAATGAAATAGTACCGATTCGTTTACTAATACACTTTAGTAAGCATTTTTACTATCAATTAGTTAAAAACTATTAATTCACAGTAAAATAGTACTAATTCTTTTAGTAAGGTTCACTAATTGATTTGGTTACCGTTACTAAATCAATTAGTACTTTTTTACTGCGAATTAGTAGTTTTTAACTAATTGATAGTAAAAATGCTTACTAAAATTAGTAAACGAATCGGTACTATTTCCTTAGTAACTTCTTATTAATTCAGATTTAGAGAGTATAGATTTTGAAAATAACTTTATGCCGAGGCTACCAAAAAAATCGTGTAAGACTGTCTGGTTTTTAGCAGAAATTTTTTGAAACTTGAAATGAAATGTTGAAATTTTAAATGTTCAGAAAATTTGTTGAAATACTGAAACCTTTTGCAATTCATTCAAAATTTGTGAATTTTTTTGCACTGTTGCAAAATTTATTAAGGTGTTTGAAAATCTCTTGAAACACTTCTAATTTTGAGGTTTTTAAAAAATATTCATAAATCCGAAACTAATTATCAATATAAAAGTTTTTGGGCTCATTTTAAAGACCGTCCTTAATATTTTTTAATTTATTCAGATATTTGGGTACAATTTTAGAAAGAATATATATCAAAATGACAATAGAAAGAGGCCTATTTTTAAATATTAAATAGCAGTGAATATCAAGTTACACTTAATTCTAAAGAACTATCTATTTTTACAGAATATATTCCGTAAATAAGTAGTGCCTAATTTTAAAGCAACTGAACATAATTTTAATGATAGCTATTTTAGAAGAGATTTATAATTATCCTAAAAATCTTTACAGATTATACTAAATCTGCTGAACCGATATTTTACTGGGAGACTGAACAAGTATAGAAAAGTTTACAACGTTTTAAAGCACATGTTAATTTCTCCATGCTAAAGAGATTTCTCCACTTAATATATTTTACAACCTCTTTCCGGATAGAACCCAGTTTCAGTATGAACATTCATTTTCCTTTATATTATGTTTCAGTGAAGTTAACTTAAACGCTATGTTTAAAACCTATCTTTTCTACAGTATTTCATAAAAGTTACAAATATTTGTTTAAATTCATACAATGTTGTGGTAAAATAATTTTTTTCATCAGATAACTAATCAAATTAATCAAAAAGATATAAATTAAGCAAACTTGGCCTTAAAATACCACTATAAATTCACAAATGAGTGAGATTCACACTATCTTATCTGAATTTAATTCCAATATTGATATATAGTGAAACATTGACAAAGAAGCTATATACTTTTACAATTATACACAAACATAAATATCTAAGCTCGACAAAAAATGTCCAATAATAAATCAACGTAAAAGGCACGGTTTGTCTTTTTCTGAAGAAAATCTCACTACGATCACTTCCTTCTAAAAATATCTACACAAAAATACTATGCTCCCTTTTTTAACATTTTAATATGACAGAAAAAAGGCATGTTTCTAAATCGTTCCGCTTATCCGAATAATCGTTTCCTCGCTTTTTCAAAAATTATCCTTCAGCCGAACAAATAATTTACACTATTAGAAAGTTATTTTTTACTCAAAGAAGAATGTTGAGAATGACAAATTTCAGAATATGGAAGACAAACATAAACCAATTTTCAACTAAATATTTAAATGTTCGGCGAAATACTACTGGAATTTCCCGTAAACAAATTTAATAATTGAATTTTCAAAATAGTTGATTTCAATCAAAAAAAAAGTAAAATTTTAACAATACAGTTTACCTTTTTAATGGAATATTTTGCTTTTAATTTTTACCCTAAAAAGAGAATTTTTGACGAAAAAAAAATATTTTATTTTTCAACAAAAACAGTGGATTATCAAATTAATAATGAAATCATCGAAAAATATGGGAATTTACTTGAAAACATGGGATTAAGGGAAAGACTGTGAGCCTGTAATCTGTCGGTTTTGTAAAAATTTACAGTTTTTTGTAAAAATTTACCTCGAAAATAGGGGAAAATAGGACACTTTAGGGATCAAATCTTGAAAATAAGGACCTCAGCTGAATATAGGATACAATGGAGGATATATAAAAATTTATCGAGGTAAATCAGTGCAAAAATCAAAAAGGAAACAGTGAAATACCAATTGTTTTGAAAAATTCAGTCAACAAAAACAAAACAAAAGAGGCTGCGTAGAACAATGAACTTAAGGTGGAAATTTCTAAGCCCTATAAATCTCATAAAAGATAAACATTTAGAAACTTTATTATAAACCTGACCCTGTTTCGTGAAAATATCAACAAGAGCCAATTTCTACATAACAATGTCTAATTTCGACTGAAACATTTTACATGTTTCCAAAAATTGTTTTCCCAATCAATTTTAAAATTCTTTTCACTCTAAATTCAAACTCATGAACAAACTATATCTGCCAAGGTCGAATTTTAAAAAAATATTTATAAGATTGAGTACTCGAAAAAAATTTTTCAAACTCCAGTATTTTTCAAAATTTGGATTTTTTTTCTGTATTTGATGGAAGTTTGAGTTCATTTGATAATCATCTAAATTTTATTTATTTTTCACAGCTAAATAACAAAAAATTTCAATTATTAACGTTACTTGCAATAATAGGAGGGGGGTGGGGGGTCAGAAGCGTGTTGCAAGACGTTACACATGGGGAGAGGGGGTCTAAAATCACCAAAAAGTGCGTTACGTAATACTTGAACCCCTTATCCAAGGGGGTATTATTATTATTATCATTATTCCCCTCATATCACAAAAAAAGTGTCTGTAAGGGGATCCACCCTTTTTAAATGTTATCCGGTTCTGATTGCATGGTATTAAACCTACGTAAGATCAGGAGTAGTGCACTGAATCACAGACTAACAATTATATGTGTGTATTGTGTATATGTTATAATATATGAATGTGTATCAAGTACGCGCTACAATTCTTCATAGGACATTGACTTTGAGATATTGTCCGTCGACGCTATCTTATTTCGGCTTATCACTTATACTTATTCGTCGTACCTTATCAGGCTCGCTTTCTTAAGTCACTGACTGCTTACTAGACAAAATCCACTTGCATACCACATTCATCTGTACCCTTGACAGTCGATTCACTTGTGTCCTTGAATTTTTACCCATTTTATTAACGATATAAATCTAATTTTATTACCAACGTACTTAATCCCAATTGCAATAACTATTATCAAATTATTATTGTAATTTCAAAATTGGAGGAATATAAAATTGCAATATTTCTATTTGAAATAAAAATATTATTCTTATACCTATTCAAATAATAGAAAATAAAGGAACAATGTTGATTGAAACATCAAAGAGCAAAACCTTATAAATATAGATATTAAATCAAATATAGATAGGTATTAATTTTCTGAATTAAAATATAGATCAAATATTAACTAGAAATGATTAAAGTACTAGAAAGCTTGGCAAGCAAGAGCTCTAACGAAAGAAATGAAATGGTTTCGATATCAAGATCATAATGTCATTATCACGTGATTGTAACAGGACAACGAAATTACGAGCAAGGTCACGCCCCTAATTCTTTAAGCAATAGTATAAAGTGGTGACATGTGGAGATTCTCAGCTATTTCAGGACTGTATGAAGTATTTTTTTTACCCAGATAATCAGTCTCAATGAAATAATAAAATGAATCAATTTCAAACAATTTGTATTCTTCGAACTTAAACGAGTCTGATATTGAAAAATAAACGAGTCTACACGACAGAAAGTCAACGACTTCAGATTTTATCTGATGTGTAAATGTGATCCTATCAAAATTATCGGTCAAAACGTTCTCTATATTCTTTGAAACGAAAACTAATATGCTTTCAGTACAACCAATACATCTAAGCTTCTAGGATATTTAACTAAGTTCAACGAAGAGAAAAAAATTATTCTGAGCCAGACTTTTGTTACGTCCGGACGCGACATGTCCTCCCTTCTCCTTTTTTTTTTTTTTTTTTAATCTTATTAATTGTTGAAGAAAGTAAGAAGTATAACTAATTTTAATGTACTATAATCGTGTGTGCGTATATGTGTATATGTATGAGTGGGCCCACTGGTATGATAATGTCGATTCATAATTTTGATTTCATTTAATGTTCATAGTTTTTAATTTTTCCTTTTTAAATCTACAAATTAAGTAGCATGTAATAATTTTTAAATCTCTTGATTCCACTTTTATAATGTTGGTAACGTTCCCACAGATTTTGGAGGAGGAGAAAGTTTTCTCACGGTAACCTTTTTTTTATCATTCTTTTTCAAAACATAAAACCGATATAAATTTCCACTCGAGCAGTTTCTCCTGTATAGTTAAGTGCTATCTCCCTCCGCCTCCAAATCTAAGGAATACGGATTTATACAAATATTGTAAGTAACAACAAATAAACAGATTTTATTTCATACAGAAATATAATTAATTCTTTACCCAATCAAACCATATTTCCCCATCGTTCTATAATTAAAATTGATCCTTATTAATAAAAGAAGAAGGGTTCATAGGTGAGGGCGGTATTCCTACCCTTAATAGGGCAGGAACCCACAGAAATTCTATTTCAACCGCTCGGAATAGAGTTTCAAAATTTAAATAACATTTTCTCCTGCTCGTTGCGTAGCCGCAACGTAACACTTTACAGTCTTTCTAAAAAAAATGGAACCACAGTCCAAATTAAAAATAAGTGGAAAAATCATTCCCAGTTTTTTAATTCTATTTTATGACTAATATATGCTCTTTTGCCTCCTACAAGTAAAATAGAAAATATTCGAACATTATATGTAAAATTTTTACTTCACTGACCTTGTAAAACCTGATGAAGACTTTTGGAATTATTCCTCCTCCCCGAACCGCTCGAAATGCTTAGACTGTGAAGACTTCTCCGGACTTCTCATCAGCTCATCCTCAGGAAATTGGGTCCAAAGGCGGAAACTCCATTTACATATGGCACTCCAATAGTTCATTTTGTTTCTTTAATGGAAACTCCATTCACATATGGCATTCCAATAGTTCATTTGTCCCAATTTGCGTTCCGCGAAAATTATAATAATAACACTTCACTGAATTTTCCAGCACTCATTTTATACACTTCACTGAATTTCCCGACACACATTTTATACATTTCACTAGATTTATACCGACACTTTCCATACGCGCGGATGAAACCCGTAAAAAAATGCCCATAACTTTACCTTTTAAAACATTTAGTTCACTACTGAAAAACGACCTTCAATCAAATTTATTCCAACAAATACTTTAAGAGTGATTATAATTTAATTTTAATAAAATACTCCAAAAGTTCATTTGTCCCAACTTGCGTTCTGCAAAAATTAATAAGCACTTCACTGAATTTCCCAGCACTCATTTTATACACTTCACTGAATTTCCCGGCACTCATTTTATTATAAACTTCACTGAATTTACCGGCACTTTCCACACACGGACGAAACCCGTAAATGCCCATAACTTTACTTTTTGAAACATCTAATTAACTATTGAAAAACGACCTTCAATCAAATTTATTCCAACAAATACTTTAAGAGTGATTATAATTTA
>CAJFCO010000122.1:806115-821856 GCA_904066015.1 Synergus gifuensis
TAATTTTATGGACGAACACTAGTTTCCGCTCTCGGCAAAGAAAATAATGAATGACTGATTCCCACGAGATATTTCGTAAAACTAACCTGAGTCGAATACACCTACTGACCCGTAAGCATTGTGTATAAACACACAAACAGTAAACCGATAATCGCGTAAACAAAGGACCGAAAAGAAAAGCGTTCTCGGAAATAATAACCCGAGAATTGAAAATGTAAACAAAACAGAATTCAACAGGAATCCTCCGGATCTTCGCACTAATCGCACTTCGACTATTTCGATAGGTCGAGGTCAGGACAAAATCGACAAAACTTGTCCGGAAGAAAAAGGCGGAACATACATAACCTCACTTTTTCAAATCGCACAAAACTTTGAATTATGCGACACAACACTCACTTTAACTAACACTTATTAACAAAAACCGATTAAGAGCCAATTTAATATAATATACTTAACTCTATTTTGAGAATGAGATTACGAAAAATTTAACATAAAAGCGAAACGTCCTTCCACCACAAAATTCTATTCAAAACTGAATGGGGGGGTAGTTCCCCTACCCAGCATGCATAGCGCTAGCAGTAGCAGTAACCGAATTCGGGGAATTTGAGGATTTCGGGGAATTCGAACGAATTTGAAATAAACATAACTGCCAATGTAAATAAATTAAATTAATTAAATATTAGAATTAAGAATAATGTAAATAATAAATAAGGTAATTAATTGTTCAAATAATTAGAAATTTTCATTTTCATTATATGATTTCGAATGTATAACGATTTAAAATTATTAAATGAATATAACCTTCAAATTGGAATAAAATTTTAGAATAAAGAATTATAACTAAATAATTAAATTTCTAATTCTTTTAATATCTGTAATTAATAATTCTATTTGGAATTATTTTCGTTGAGACATTTTTAATAAAGAATTATGCTTCTAATTTGTAATAGAATTGAATAATGAATTGAAAAGATTAAATTGTGAATTCATGAAGTATGAATTATTAGTACAAAATTATTATTAAATATTAAAAATATTATATTATTATATAATATATAATATTATATATTATTGTATTATATTATTATGATATTATTATATTATTTATTTATAATAAATTTAAGATTTCATAATTCCATTTGGAAATTAAAATGTGAAATTGTCTAAATTTTAAGTAATTAAAAATATTTTCAAAAATAAAAGTATTTGTTGACTATTTACAATGGAAAACAGAAAAACGAAGAACTTGATTCCTGCTTCCATTTTTCGCATGCAACCTGAAACCTCAAGTTATTTTTTATCTCTAACGATACGAAATCATGTAAAGTAATCTTATTTTAATATTTAAAGAAACACTTTTACTACGCACTTGAAAAGTGTAAAAATAAATACACCTGAACATAAACTTTAAATGAGAACTAAGACAATTAAATACTATAGATAGCAAATATTTCATTATCATTAAATATTCGTTATCGTTAAATATATTATCAACTTTTTTTAAAGTTCTCACAGGAAAAAAGAAATACAATAAGGCAAGAGAACTTTGTCTAATCATATTTATTTGTTCACGTAGAACCAGTGTTCGCTATACGTTTAAATACAAGATTTCTATTACAGAAAAGGAGAATATACTATTGATTGATCTTTTTAAATAGAATATCTATCTTAATCGAATACATCTTCCGACGATGGGTAGCGTTAATATATTAATTTTCATAACGCGATTCGTTCCCAATTATTTCTGGGATTATCAATCGCGCGTACTCAAGGAGAGTTGGCAAAAGTACAAAAAAGGGGAAGGGATGGTATTTTCTACTATACAAGAATAATCCGCGACGAAAAAACACTATCGATCAAATTTCCTTGGAAATAACGTCCTATTGTACAAGTCGACGAGATAATACTTTTAATGGGATATTACACACTACAGTAATCATTCTCACGTTTTTTCTTTCACTCACACACACTCACGGAAACTTGCGAGATTCACACCTTGTACGATAATGGCTACCATAGCAAACTTATAACAATTGCTGTGATGTAAAACGTAAAACAGCAGTGAAACGTGAATACGTTAAATAACTAATAATTGTCATGCGGTATGCCCTGTGTCCAGCTTAAAAAAAACTCTGCTGGCGAAGTCAAAACTCCTTTCGATTCCTTCAGTCGCTTTTTTTTTTGCAAAAGATCCGATATTTATTTACAATAAGAAATGTTTTTTTATTTACGAAAAAAAAAACACAAATTCAACTTGTATTTTAGTTTTGTACAAATAAAGAAAAGATACTTCAAAATTTTTCTCTTTTAAAATCTAAAATTGGTAAATACCGGATCAGTGGTGAAAAACGAAGGGTGACACAGGCAGAAGTTAACGAAGTATCTTACACGACGTTTATACAATTCAAAAACCCTTCTTCATCTTTGGTAGCAACTACTAAATAAATATTATCGCATAGAGTATATTCGCTTTTTTCGAGACGGTTTTTGTCTCGAAGCTCTGAGTCCGATTTTATTATTTATCAAGCTTACATTCGCCTGTGGACTCGCTCAGAAAATTGCTAATACAAATGCGCTTACAGACTTCAATATTTTTAGAATATGAATAACAATTTACGGAGATTCAAGAGTTTATTATTCTAAGTATTGTGTCATGCAGTGATTGTGCGTAGGTACTGTGTATATACAAATCTTTGATAATTGTCGATTCTCAGGAGAAAAAATCTGATTTACATCGAGTCAATTACTTTTTTTTCCAAACTAACTACTGAAACAAATTCTCCATGATAAATTCCACACAAAACTTCAATTCTTTTAAAAGGAAAAATAATTTTATAAAAAAGGTTTTTCGGCCAATAAGATTGAAAGAATGAAGTTGTCCAAATTCTCGAAGGTCTTAGATACGTGCTAGTTTACCTAATTGACAAAAATTCTAGCTACTTATCTTTTGTGTCTATAGTTCATAGGTAGCTTCTAAAATGTTTTTCTATGGCTTAAATTCGTCATGGAAAAATAAAAATAAAATTACGAAGCTTAAAATATTTTGAAGTTTGAAAAGTAAAATTCATTTTAAGCCTTTGTGGTCCATAAATTCTTGCATTATATTCCTAGGTTTCGTAAACCTAGTTAAAGAAATATATTGCTATTACAGACATACTTCCTGTGGAGGAAATGAACCAAAGTTGATGAAATTGATGACAACATTGATAAAAAAAAAACCATTAATGCATAATTTCAAATGATTCGAGTCCAGAGCGAGTCCCAGCGACGCATCGTTTCTGAAAAAGAGATTTCTTCTTCTTGGCCTACTTTTTTTCCTTTTTTGAATTTTGAGTTCAGCAGGAGGAGCTTTTAAGTTCACCGATATCGGCGATACTTTGAAGAAGGGATGAAGCTTCACTATTGGGCTGAGCCTTGGCGTTGTAGCGTTGCTTGAGGGAGGTTAATGCGGACAACAGTCTTGTATTCGACGACATAAGGCGATTGTTCGCCGCATCCAAGGCAGCTATTTGCTGTTCCTGCGCGTCGATCACGCGCTGCTTGTACGACAATGCTGCCGACATCTTCTGCTGTTCGCGACGTAGTTCCTCCTCCACAGAGATTAACCTGAGATCAGAAAATAAAATACTTAATTACCATGAAAATATTCAAATTCGCAAACTCAGTTCAATGCAACGCTTTTTTATTAAAATTTACAGAGCGTTTTTGTTTTTGAGCTTCGCAGGGAACTGAACTCAAACTGTAAGGAAGCAAAACACAATTTTCAGCTGGAAGAATCGGGAGCAACTAAAAGGAAGCAGTAGCGTGTAGTGCAAATTATTTAAAAAAGGATCTGCAGCAATTTTATACTTTTTGAGGATTGTCACTTCTGTGATGGAATTTGTTAATTACATTTTGTAATAGAATAACTGTTGTATAAATTATCATAGGATTCCAAATTGGATATGAGCATTCTATAACGTAAGTATATTTACAATTTTTTCATACATAATAGCAATTTAAAAACTCTGTGTACGTGATGAAAGTATGTTGCGTGTATGGCGTGAGGAGATAATAATAATTAGCGAAATGTAAGGATGGATTTAATTGGTAAAAGCGATGAATACCAGATCGTTTCTTTTCTTAAAAATCAAGCGATTCGGTGGGTTTGGCGCGTGACTTGATAATAAATCAAAGGTAACAACCAACGGCATAAATATGGTGTAATACGTAAAAAAGCTTAGAAATATAGTTGACTCTTACACCAAGATCCAGATCAAGCCAGAGTATACCAAATGCAGCGGATAGAATGCACAGGAACACACAATCAATTAAACATACATATTAGATAGTCTCGATTCAATAAAAAGAGAGTAATTATAGTTCCGATTTAGCAAAGAATCCGAATCCAAAATTACTAAAGAGAAAAGTAGAACCGAATAAAAATTGTTCATCAAATTGGTCATACAATTTTTATAGGAAAATAGGAAACCGGCTGTGAGATCGCGATTACTTTCTGGATGAAAATAATTTTAAATGCATTAATTCTTGAAAAGATGATTTTTCTCCAGAAGCTTGAACTCCAGAACTCCACATCGGGACCTGAATGGAGCAAAATAAGGATGAGGAATGGAGAATTATGTCGCAATGAATGAAGATAAAAAAAACGATACTGATCGCGGCGGATGATTACATTCAGGCAAGATTCGGATGACTATAGCGCGTATGCAAGAGAGATAATGATGGTGGTGATGATATACCTGGAGATGATGCTCTTCATTTTGGTATCAGGTGCTATGCCGTCTAAGTCCGTATCATCAGTCGTAGCCAAACGCGCACGCAGACGATCTACGTTGTTCTGTAGCCTTTCAATTTCCACCTCGTACTGGAAATGATAGAAAGGAATAGTGTGTTAGTTACAAGATATCAGCCAAAACCACCTTGGCTGACAACTGTAAGGTTTAGATTCAGATTTAGATTATGAAGATGCTCGTCAGAAATTTAGTTTGTTATTCACAGCTTGTTACGTCAGCTTTTTATTGTACTACCATTCAAATGATCGAGAGCTTCAATGTTTGTACACAGATTCGGAAAAAATACTGATTTAAAAATATTTCTTAATAATATTTAATATTCTCAAAGAATTCAAAAGAATAATAAGATTCTCGATTCAATAAAGCCCACTTTACCTGATCGATGCTTCGGTGACTGCGAGATTTACTCCTCCTCGTGGCGCAGTTTTCCTCTTCGCTCGTATCTGAAAGGTCTCTCGTCGAATCAAGAGACAATCGCCTCCTAAGTTTGGGGCAGCAAACATTCTGGGACTGTTCAGTATTCGTCCGATGTCCCGTATTATTCACCTGTCTCCACTGATTCTGTCCATTCCTCTGAATAACATTCCTAACATTCTGCTGAGGAGATGGCGAAGGGCTAAGGTCCACACCTCTCACACCCTCAATGCCACCACCGCCTCCAATTCCTTCCCTCTCCTCTGAGCTGCTACTTCCTCTCCTTCCCGTCCTCGTATGATTTGACTCCATGTGATAAACAGGATTAGCAAAAGCTAGAGGTGCTGCATTCATAATATGAGCATTCGCATTATTACTACTCAGATCGACAGGACTGGAACTTTGACTATAGGCAGCGAAGCTTTGATAACCAGAAGAAGCTACATTGCTCAGCTGGGAAATTGAAATCTGTGATCCCTTTTGGGATTTAGATTCCGAAACTTCATCATCTGCATATCTCAAAAGATCTGAAAGTTCATCAAGGTTCCCGTTAGCAGTAGGATTAACACTCTTCACATTATTATAATTGTTATTCGGCTGATGGTTGATCGAGAGAGTGAGATTGGAGGCAGGATTCACGACAACATTTGCGTTAACAGTCGTCTTAGAAACATTGTTATAATTCTGCTGCTGGGTTTGATTCGCATTTTCCTCCTTGTTGTGGAAATGATTTCTGCTCGCTGATCTCGAAACATTATAGTTGTGATTATAATTATCATCGCTTCTATCGTGTAGCTCCAGATTCTGCAATCTCGTAATATTGTGCCTGTGATGCTGGGCTATATTGTTCACCTGGTTTCCCTGTGCATTGGTAATATTGTAATTCGAATCCTTCAAATTGCTGTGACTTTCTGACCTAGTGGGACTTGTCGGATGAGTTTGGCAGTGATTAACGTTTGCCAAGCTTGCGCTGGCAGTCAGTCTGTATCCGACTCCAGTGCGATTGGTGATCAAGGGCCTGTGTTGTCTCGTGACCGGAGTCGGTGATCGAGAGACAAAAGCTGGAGGTTCCATAGGATAGTCGTCAGTATTTATCTGTAATTGTAACTTGCCGTTGTTTGGTAAGTAGGCATTTCTGGGTAGAGTTGCTGCTCTGATGACATTGGGGCTCCTTGAACTATTGTGCCCCAGAGTGTTTGTCTGCAAAATTTCATTGCTGTCCCTTATTGTTCCATTCAAGGTACTGTGGTTGCTCAAAGTCGAAGTCGCAGAAATTGAGAGATTCGAGTTGCTGTTTGCGATCGTTGGATCATTGTAGCGGAAGATATTGTTCTGAAGACTCGGATAACGATGAACTGTAGAAACAGGACTTGGTCCAGGTTGGTTCAAGGCTGCGGAGATCTTGTCCAAAATTTCAGGAAGGCGAGATGGTGGAGAGGATGGAGATGTTGATGTTGTAGCAGCTACACTCTCTCGAAGAAGAGCATGAAGAAGAGAAAGCTGCTTTCCTAGGTCGATATAGCCATCAAACTCAAGAGAGTTGTGCGCTGATGTATCTTTAGGCAGTGGATTCTACAAAAAGATTAATTTTAATTAGTATACTTCTTCGACTTAGAATAATATGATTTTAGATTTTTAGTCTTACGCTAATCAGCTGCAGGAAATCCTTCATCGATGGAGCTTCTCTTTCGAGAACATCATTCATGAATTCCATAAAGTTCTCCTTGCCTTGGAATCTCGTAAAATTCGCAAGAGTTTGCAAGGTCTTTGCTACCAATGTGAGATTCCTCGCCGCCTTCTCATTCGGATATTCTGCAATTAGAAGCAATTATGGACTATTCGTGTTGTTACTAATTAATCTATCATTCGAGGCTTGTAGAATCTAATTATTGACTAAAAGATACTCATTTAGATCTAAGACTGCACTTTGATTTAATCGACACGCTTCAAGCACATATTTTACACAAAAAAACAACTCTTATTGAGCTTAAGTATTTGATTACTCTTGTCTACTTTCTTGCGTGCTAAACTTGAGTTAATTAATGGAAATAAAACTCGAGATCAAAGTCTTCGTGATGTTTTTAGTTTCGAGTTTGGAATTCGGATTTAGAAATGAAGGGTTTACCGTGTGTAATATTGAAGAGAGACGGACTGAGAATAGCGGGGCAGAGAAATCTGAGAAAGATTGAAGCAGAAATGAGATTGTCTGCGATATCCTCACGACCCATTTCCGCCAATCTTTCACGAAAGATTCGGAAACATTCACGGAGCTCTAGAGGAAAATGGGCGTGACTGGAAAGAATTCTGCTCCAGGCTAGTTCGACGGCGGCTCGCAGATTCTGCTGCTGCTTGTGAAGAGCGGCTACCGAGGCGACCTTCATAGGATCCACCTCGCAATCACCTCCTTCGACGGCGCCACGCACTACTGCCCCTAAGGTCTCTTGTAGATAACGATCACCAGTTAGCTTCAAGTAAGCTTCCATTGCCTTTGTAGCCAATGAGTTCCCTCGAAACGTCAGTCTCTCGTCGTCTGCAAATTTAAAATACGTTAGACTAAAATTATATCCTGTAGGATGCCTTTAAATTATCGATGTAATACAGGTTCGTGAAGCATTCCTTTCTCTGAAGAAGGTTCTATTTATAAACAAAGTTTTAAATTAAAATTTCTATAGAGTTTCTTTATGAATACAAAATTTCATATATTATTTGTCCAGATTTGGAAGAGTGAAACTGTAAGATATGAATATTTATTGAGATCAAAAGGTTACATGGTTGCGCTGGTGTGGTCTGCAACCGACTCCTCGTGTCGTCAGGCACGATCTATCTAGGGACCCTAAAGGCACCAGTGTCGCATTTTAAAACTATAGGTAAATTCCCTACAAACTCGTCCATCCTGACATACAGTTTGACCCTAAACTGATACTTAAATAGTAACAAGTAGCTCAAATTATATCGTCGTAAATAAAATAATTAGGATAGATATTACAGATTGCGGAAATCATATTATGGTACCACGGTTTCATGTTACACGATTCCCATGTACCAACGTAGGGTTTTTGTGTAACCTGAAAATTCTCTATATCTTTAAGCACATACCTGTCATTGCGTAGGACTTTGATGACCTCGTAGGGTCCTTTAAAGCGTGGAAGAAGCTTTTTTGCTACTCCAGCCGTAGTGTCATAATTTTTAATCATTACATAGTCGCCTAATTGGTACTTTCGTGGCTCTTTGTGTTTCTTGTTAAAATAATCCTTATTGTACTCCTGAGATTTCTTATTTTTGCTTATTGCTACGGATCTGATCTTTTCGAGGTCACGGGCCTCATCGCTGTTTTTGGTTAGTTCTAAATAATCTGCTACAGGATCAATCATTACTGTACCACGCTGGTTCACACCGAACAGTAGTTTACTAGGGCTTATTCCCATAGTGCTATGGATAGAATTATTTAAGGCGAATTCGACATCATTCAACATTTTATACCATGGTTTACCAGAAGTAGAGTCGGAGAGTTTTGCTAACATTGGCGTGATCACACGATTGACTCTCTCTACTTGGCCATTAGCCTTAGGTGACGCTGTCGCAATCAAAACGTGATTAATTCTATTCTCATCCATAAAGTCTTTAAAATCTTGTGACGTGAAACATGAACCACGGTCAGAAATAATTGTACGCGGTCTACTGTAACTTCGGAAGTAATCGTTAAGACAGTTTACCGCTTCTTTCGTGTCTGTACTCTTGGTGGGGTACAATTTAACGAATTTTGTGAAAGAGTCTATAACTAGAAACACATGTTGCTTAGTAGCAATTCGCTTATCGATCGGACCTAAATGATCGATGTGATACGTCAGAAATGGAGCTTCACCCTTCGGTATTGGGTGGAGACAACCTTCACCCTTCCCCGTGGAAGGAGAAAATGCTATGCATTTTAGACAATTCGCTATGTATGTTTTCGCTTTTTCACGCATTCCTGGAAACCAATAATTGTTTAGAATCGATTCTACCGTTTTTTCCGCACCGAAATGACCCAATTCATCGTGGTATTTCCTAAATATGTGAATTTCCATATTCTCCGGTACGTAGAATAAAATATCGTCGTTACGCTTTCTATAGATCAGACCATTACGCATCTCGAATAGCCGGTCTTCAGCAATTTGAAGCTTTTCTCGCAGCTCACGAATTTTCGGATCGAGGTTTTGAGAAATAATTAGGTTCGATTCGAATGTATTGTCCTCAACTATTAATACATTAGCTGCGCGACTAAAAGCATCGACATGTTGCATTTTCTCGCCTGACCTATGCTCAAAGGTTTTATCAAATGTCTCTAATTCGAGAGACCATGCAGAGATTCGTCGGTTTACATCTTTTTTGTCGAGTGTCAATTTTAGAGCATTACAATCTGTGACTATCTTAAATGGTATTCCCTGAAGGTAAATTCGGAATCGTCTTAGGGCATAGATCACAGCCAAAGTCTCTAATTCGAAGCTATGATATCTACTCTCTACATCTGAGGTTCTTTTCGAAAAGTAGAATACAGGGTGGAATTGACCGTCTGACTTACGCTGGAGTAAGGCTGCACCGTAGCCTACCTTACTCGCGTCACAATGAAGTTCGGTTTCATCTTTCGGGTTGTAGATGCTTAATACCGGTGACTGAATCAATTTAGCTTTAAGATCTTCTACCGCTTTAAATTCGTTCGGACCAAATTTAAAGGGCACATTTTTTCTTAGTAGGTCATAAAGGGGTTTAGCGATTATTGAAAAGCCCTCCATGAACTTTCTAAAGTAGGAACACAATCCTAAGAAGCTCTGAACCTGCCTAATGTTCTGTGGCGTGGGGAAGTTCTTTACCGCTTCGATGCCATGATCAGTTGGACTCACTCCCTCAGATGAGATTTCATAACCAAGGTACTCTATCCGAGTTTGGAGAAACTTGCACTTGTCCAAACGCAACTCTAATCTATTTTCCACCATAAGAGCAAATACGCGCTTCAAGATTTCGAAATGACCTTCTAGAGACTCACTTGCAATCAGAATGTCGTCTAGATAGATGACAACTTCGCCTGATTTAATCAGCTGGTCAAAAACTTTATTTACGAATCTTTGAAATTTAGCCGGGGCCGTTTTAAGACCAAACGGCATCTTAGTGTACTCGAATTGCCCGAGGGGTGTTATAAACGACGTATACTGAATCGAGTCGTTGGCCATGTCAATGTGGTGAAACCCATCTTTGAGATCAAGCAAGGTAAACAACTGTTTCCCACGTAATTTGTCTATCTGGTCTTCTATAAGCGGAAGTGGATAGTTATCCCTTAATGTGATTTTGTTCAAAAACCGAAAATCGACACATAATCTATATTCTGAATTTTTTCGTCTTGTTAGTACTATAGGGGAGGCGTAAGGGGATTCACTCTCCCGAATGATACCTTTTTTCAGCAAATAATCTAGAATTTTTCCCAAACTTTCTTTTTCCTCATAAGATAATCGTCGCGGTGTAAAATATATGGGTTGATCATTCGTCAAACGTAAACTTAATTCTGTCTTAACATTCGGAAATTCTGGGCGTTCTTTATTAAGATATTCGGAGATAAATAAATTTTTTACCCTTGATTGTACGTGATAGTCAAATTCCGGATTTATCTCAAGTGAATCTACTATCGTGTCTACCGAGATGTCAATATTGAATATTTCTTTCGTTATGTTAGCTTCTACTTCAGACAATGCAATTAACCCTAGATTGAAAGACCATAATGCGTCTCGACCTAAAACAATGGAGGTTGACATCGTATTTTCGGGGACAACAATTAACCTTACCGCTCGCCTGACATTATCTAATGTGATCTTAGCTGTCACTAAACCCAAACGAACAAGCGGGCTGCTATTGATACCACCATACTCACACCCATCATACGGACTCATACTCTCAATCGGGATAAAAGATTGCTTAACGAAACTAATCGGGCTTCCTGTGTCCAGAAGAGTATCCAAAGTCAGAGAGCAGTTCGCTCCCGCAGAATCGACTTCGAACTTCGCCAGCTTAAAGCACTCTTTGTTGAGTGGATTCTCTGAAGTAGATGTTGATTCTCGTTGATCCTGAAGAGTCTCAGCTACGTTGCTTACTTGGTCACTTATGTTGCTGACCTGCTGTTGGTTCCTCGGCTGCGGCTTCTTGTTGGGGCAATCTTTCGACTGATGACCCATCTCGAAACATTTGAAACATGCTCCTTTTTGTCTCAACGGTTGTCTGCATTCCGTTGCCAAGTGACCAATTTTGCCACAATTAAAGCAACGCAAGAAGGCAGTCTTCTTAGGTGCTGTTGTCACCTTCGGTTCTTCTCCAGTCCTGGAGGTTGTGGCGACAGGAATACCTTTATTACCATCTTGAGTATTTTTCAGGTCGTCTCTCAATGTTATTTTTTCAAAGGCTTGCAGAAGTCCCTTCTTTTCCGTGAACCTTTGAATACGAGCCTGGTTTCGTAATGATGCATCGGGAATTCCATCGATGAGGTAATCCATAAGGTCCTCTTCCTCGATCGGTACTGCGTTGGCCATAATTAATTTCTCGTGGAAATAGTCGTTAAAAGACTCGGAAGCTTTCCACAATCGATTTTCAAATTTTTTTCTCAACGACAATCTCGTTTGTCGATGGTCGAACATGGATGCTAATTCTTCAAGGAGGTTCTCCACAGTCATAGCAATGTATTCGGGTTTGGAGTGGAACCACCTTAAAGCTTTACCCTTTAATTTTGCACCCAACAAAAGTCTACCATGTGCATCGTCGAGTTCATAGGTGTTTTGGAGAAGCTCAAATTGCTCCCTCCATCTTCTGAAATCTGCTCCGGTTCCATCAAAGTCACTGAGTAGGTCCTTCAAGGTCGTGATATTTATGCGATGTCGAACGGGTTGTTGTGAATCGGGACGAGCGGGACTGTTTCGTAAAAGTTCAATCTCGCGCCTTGCAAGTTGAAGTTCCCGTTCCATTAATTCTCGTTCTCGATGTAGCAGCTCTATTTCCCTTTCCCTGTTGTCGGTACCACTTTGATGTCTGTGCGTTATTGGATGAGGTGAAGTGGCTCCCCCTGGATTTTGTGTCACACTTAAGTTGGGCTGCTCACCTCCCCCTACGGCATTATCCTCGTAATCATTATCATCAGGTCGTGTGCTGGACTGGATTTCGTTGGCGTCATGATACCAACTGTCGGTTGGATCGACCTCCTGCAATCGTCTGATCAGTTCGGCTTTAGTGCCGTGAGCTGGAATTCCACGACGATTGCACACTTCCTTAAGGGTGGCTACCCTGTAAGTCGTCGGATTCATGACGTCTCACTTCGAAAACACACACACGACGTTTCCCAAATTCGCTAAATTTAGGCGAATACTTTCACACGCGTTGCTGAAAGAACACTTAAATCGTCTGGACAGAATGACGTTTCGCGTTTCAGAAGTTTTCCCTCAATTATATAAAACACTAGCACTCTAAAGGTAAAGGCATCGAACGGAATGATTTCACTTTACTGTGCTTCTTTTCACACTATAGCACTCCGAATTGTAAAGGCATCGAACGGAAGGATGTCACCCTACTGTGCTTTTTTTTTCACACTAGCACTCCGAATTGTAAAGGCATCGAACGGAAGGATGTCACCTTACTGTGCTTCTTTTTCTCACTAGCACTCCGAATTGTAAAGGCATCGAACGGAAGGATGTCACCTTACTGTGCTTTTTTTTTTTTCAGAAGTTTGTTTTCACACGGAAAACTGTCCACACGGCTACACAGGTTTTACTTCAGTGCGCATACTCACATCCACACACGTCAGAACTCAGATGTTCTAGCTGGGCCCACCGCACACAGCTGATTGTTCCAAGATGCTCGTAGCGCCACGCTGCGTACTCTACCGCGAACTAATTTGGCGTTTTGAATTGCAGCGCCACACTGCCACACTGCGTTCTCTTTCGGCAGGCTGAAATGGTGTTTCGAAATCCGCCATTATTCAGGATTCACTACGTTCGAAATTCAGCAATGCCGACACTTATTCTACGAAGAAAATGTACATTTCCAACTTGCAGCTCGCACTCGTACTTTTCGCGTATCCGTTGCCGAATTTTGGAGAGAAAACTGAAGACTCTCGGAGATTCGGAAAACACAGAAGCACGGAGACAATGAACGCGATCGACCACGAGGCTTGCGACAAGCTAGCGTTATTTTTTTATGTTTTTCTTCGCGCACATTACACTTTTTCAGGTTTTCGCGTTCCCGCGATCCACTGTAAGCACTTTGGGGTTATTATCCCACTTCTGAAGATTGTAAGATATGAATATTTATTGAGATCAAAAGGTTACATGGTTGCGCTGGTGTGGTCTGCAACCGACTCCTCGTGTCGTCAGGCACGATCTATCTAGGGACCCTAAAGGCACCAGTGTCGCATTTTAAAACTATAGGTAAATTCCCTACAAAACTGAAATTTAAAGTTATCCCATCATATAAAAGAGGTTGCGATTATATTATAATATTACACTATACTCTAAAAATTATTTGAGTTCATTTTATATTCTAAAAATTATACACTCACTTCGAGACTTTCAGTTTATAGAAGCAGTTTTCGTGATTTGATTATTTTTGAGGCTAACATGAAATTATTGAATAATAAGATATTTTAAGATAACATTTTTAAAAAATGTCATAAGCAAAAATAAATTGTTGAACTTTAGAGACGTGAAAGAGACCTGAACAAATTCTCAAAGTTCCAGGAACTTTTTTGTTGATTAGGCAGATTACTGACCTATTCTGTGAATGTCCATCATGACGAGATCAGCAAGAAACTGAGGAGCCTTCTTTTCTCTTTGCATGACAGCAACTAAAGCAGTGGCGATGTCCTCTTTGGCCTTGACGCCAATCACCGGTTCCAATTTTTCGCAGAGCGAAGCGTAATCAGTCTTGAGGTACTCCAGGAATTCTTGGTAAACCTGGACCGGTAAAATGTCAACCGATTGGAAGCGGCATTTCACTCTAAGAGCCGGTGGTTCTTTAAGTGGACCCTTTTCACCGACAACGGTGTACCATTTTTCAGTGAGATATCGAGAGGTTACATTGTGGACTGGTATGCTCACAGACCCTAGAAATAAAATTTATTGTCATTAGTATTGGAATTATCGGATATTAAAGTTGGGTGGTGGAAGGAAGAAAAGAAACGCTTGATTAGCTATTCGCAGGAGACTTATAGAAATTAAACGTTAATTTTGGTAATTGTGAGATGCAATTTATGGGTCATAAAGGGGGAGAGACGGAATTCCCTTACCGATCAACACATTCTTATCCCTCTTCTTTTTCCTGTCTGCCTCCCTATAGAGGTTCACCTGGATGGTGTTGACGGAGGGCAGGTGGTGAAAGTCAAAGTGTTCGCCCCAAAAGCAAAGATCCGCCTTCAGTTTCGCCGTGGTCCTGGCGTACAATGTGCTGTCCAAACACACCTCGCAGAAATAACGCTTTTTGGGAGGCACGCCTTTGGCCTCCAAAAGCCATATTTGCAAGGAATTGTCTGTTCGTCGTGTTTGTTCTGCGTCGGGCTGGACCGATTTTCGTAAACTGAAACATATATTGGAAGAAGATTAAATTAAGGGTTTTAGGGATCTATTAGGGATCACCAGAAAAATTAGAGGTTGCCTTGATGAAGAATCAAGAGAATCTCTTAAAATTCCTTAAAATTTTGAAATTTGGTGTACACTCAGAATTTTTATTATAAAATTTAAATTTACCATCTAGGTTTGATGACTAAATAAAATATCTTTGTCAGAAACCATTTCGATACTAAAATTCGAATATTTTTACATTTTGCGAGTCTGTTATTCTCCAGATGAGTTACTAAATTTTACTAAAGTTATTAATGAAAGATTCGTCTTAATTAGACCCAAAAATGAAAAAGAAATGGTGTTTTTGCTGACCTTTGAAGCCATTGTTCCCTCTCATGTGCAGTTCTGCAGCTGAAATATTTGGGACCACCGTTGCTGGGTGTGACCTGGAAACAATGAGGTCGCCCGAGAAGACTTGGATGCAACGGTGTGACCGCGGCAAGGTCCATCGAGGTCACGGCCTGGCCGCATAGAAGAGATTCGTGCGACCGACAACCCCGAAGTCCAGCACCTCGTTGCTTCTGCCTTTCTAGCTTCGTCACGCTTTTCGTCCTCTTCAAAGGGTTCGACCGGAACGACCTCTTCGAGAAGAAGTTCTGCAACAGAAAAAATTGTATTTTAAGATCATTCATGCCAATCTAACGAAATCAATTAATGCTTTCTAATAACATTCTCCAATAAGCTAATATCCACACAATTCCAATCTTCAATCTTCCTTTCATAATCTCTTTTTACTATTTCTTTCATCACTGTCATTTTAATTATCTTCTATTGTTACTTCAATTATCGTCCATTATTTCTAATATCTGTTTAGCAGCTTTTGATCTGACTTTACCCTCGAATTAATAATCATTGTATTAATAATCATTGTATTAATAATCATTGTATTAATAATCATTGTATTAATAATCATT
>CAJFCO010000122.1:821866-865869 GCA_904066015.1 Synergus gifuensis
ATATTAATAAAATTCCTTACAAAAACCCAACAAATCCAGCCACATGATTTGAATGTTTAATCCCGATAAGTAAAATATTTTTTATCACAGTACAAAATTAACTTTATCTCAAATTACTAAAGATAAAGACGAAAACTATTATAAACTATAAATACATGTATATAAAATATAATTCTACAAAATAAAAGATACGAATTTTAATAAACATACCAGACTAGATCATTATTTGTAATTATAAGCTCAGAAATAATTTTTCTACACGAAACGACTGAATTTGTTGATAAGATAAGATAATAAAATACGACTTACAGAATATGCGTAGCAATTAAATGTACGATATTACTTTCAGATAAAAAAAAGTTTACTTTGAAAGTCACTTAAGCTCTTTCGCCTCTCTCGGTTGCGTTCGAAGATCAAAATTAAACTTTCAGGTTTAAAGTAAGCAGAATTTAGTCTCGGGTCGCGAATTTTTCGCTTTATCTTCAAGCAGAGATGACACTCGACTGAACAGGAATCTGAGAATTTTCATTGCATCCAGTGAAAGGTGCCGTCTGTCGAGATGGCACACAAGACTTTCGTTCAAACGTACACGCGAAAGTGAGTCAGGCATGAAAGTATTCCGCGACCTTGAAAAGACATTTGTTTTCAAGTTTATGATAATATTAAACCCGGAAGATTTTTATTCGGGTCAAAAATAATAATTTTTCAGACCAATTTAATCAAATTCAATTAGAGGACTGAATTAATGTTTTCCTAATTAAATATTCTATCATTTATTAAGGTTCCTTATTAAAATCACTTAAAATCTCATGAAATCCTTTAGAATCTTGTGAAAAATTGCTCTTTTGATTAGTCTTTTCAACCCTTTTAAAACTCCCTTAAAATTCTATAAAATAAAATGAAACCCTTAATGGCGTTGGACCCAAGAGTTAAGCTCAAAATTCCATTCTCCATTTTACTCAATGAAAATTATAGATAAATATTTTTTCGCTCTGTAGCGCTAATCTTTTTTCAAATATAAGACTGCGTACAGAGCGAAAAATATTTAGTTTCGATACTTTTTGGATAAAACGAGGAGTTCGAAATCTAACTTTAAAATTCAATGTTTTCGTTTTACTTAAAAAAAATTTTAATTACATATTTGTTCGCTCTGTACGAATAATTCTAGTTACAATTTAATTATTTCTACAAAGGGAAATAATTCCCATTTCAATATTTGTTGAGTAAAATGAAGAGATCGAATTTTTAGATTATAACATGACTCCAACACCCTTAAAATGATTTAAAATCACATGAAATTATTTAAAATCTATAGAAATAACTAGAAAATACTTCTGGTAACTCTTTTGAATTCAATTAAAAAGCACTTGATATTTCTTAAATTCTCTGAAAGTCTCTATGAAATTCCTTTAAGCCACTTGAAATCTCTTAAAATCTCGTCCACACCCATAGTAAATATCTACCTAGTTTATCTATAAATTCAGATTTTTTCTAATCTTCTCTGGCTTTCTAATTAAATATTAGGTACGATCTGATTTAGAAAGTGAGACTTTTCTTATTTGAATTAAAGTTTCTAACTAGTCCCTTTTATGGTATCAACTATGCGTGCAAAATAATATAATACACCAATATCTGTTTCAATTTTTTTAGGCAAAGAAGGTATTTACCCTAGTAGTGAAATAATTAAGAATGGCGCTAACGACCCTCTCGTCCTCGTTTTCTTCCATTTCCATGAGGCACATTTTCTTCTTCCTCATAAAGAGGAAGGGACATGAATCAGCATAGGGAGACACGATGACGAATTTAACGACATCGAATTAAATTTATCAAATCCAATTGATATTCGACCAATAAATAAATTACGCTAACCCACACTTATATAATTTCGTGAGAAACGAATAAATTGACACTCGTTTCCTGCTCAACTCATCTGAGAGAACAAAAACCAGCACTGATGATAAAATCACTTAACTCTCTCATCCTTCGTCCTTTTTTCCTTTATTGACCCAATATTTAAGTCTTCACTTTACCCAAAAAACGGTTTCCTTGCTCTCCCACGATAAATTGTTGACTGTTGACCATAAAAAAGTTGTTGTTGACCCACTACTTGGGCATCAAATACTATCAGTAGATAAGCTCTTCAACTTCAAGACCGGCAATGACTCGATGTTAGTTTTTGAGAACTGATAAAGTATTTTTTACTTGCTATCCAATTTTATTGTTATTCTGATTTAATCTCTATTCAGGCTCTTTTTCTTTAGATATTACGTTCTCCTTTTCCACTTGAGATGACTAAAAATTCTAAAGAGGCACACCTCACTTCCGGTCTATACTCGTTTGCATGTCCGTTTAAATGTACATGACACAAGCTCTCGTTTCACAATAAAAGATGCACAACGAACTGAAGTGCTTCGTCAGGCATAACTGACAGAACAATTTGTCTGGCACTGTCAATATTAACAACGAATTTGACAATTAATTAAAGAGACAAGTCCCATCCTCGATTCTCGAATTGTTTTTTGTATTCTGATCAGCTTAGTATCCTCCAATTTTGAATTGATTTTATCCGATTTTAACTGATTATCCAATTTTTAACTGATTATCCAATATCACTGAATTTTCACTACCAATTCACTGAAGATACAAGAATAAAATAACAAATAACTTCAATAATACTTTTAAATATAACTGAGTCTAAAATAAGTATATTTAAACAACTATGAGTTGATAAAATTGAGACTTTGAAATAACAGGTGATTTTTGGTAAGAAAATGGGTCACATTTTGGAAAACTGGGATCGGTTGAGCAACGTGGTTAACCCGGCAAAATCTCCTGGTCGACTGGACTGGTGCAGATGGTTGCTGCTCATCCGGGTAGTTGAAGTCAAGGGATCCTGAGGGGGCTCTGAGCGCACCTTTGTGCCACCGAAAAATTCTGCCCCTACTTTCAGGTGAGACCCTTTTACAAGGACTAACCACCCTGCGAACCCCATAAGGCGATATATAAAAACGTCTTCGAGGGGTTCTCAACGAAAACGTGTGTATTTATTCAAGGGTGCGCGTGTACAGATTCAGATTATTGCCGGAGATTTAGTGCAACGTTTAAAGATCTCATGTTCGGTCATAAAAGATTAAAAAAAAAAAAAGAAAGAATAACTTCGGAGTTGATAACATATTAGATGTCTATATTTTTGAAATCAGATTGAGTTTTTTGTTTCTTAAAATAATATTAAGGTAAGGGATTGTAAAGTGTTTATTAGGGTGGTCCAAACAGTTAAAATTGGAAAAAGTCAAGGTACACTGGAAAATATTAGTTCCTTTTGCTATTAAAGCTTTTAAAGCTTAATATTTTCCTTATTTTCGACTTTAAAAACAAATATCCGGTTTTTCCCGGTACTCAAAATTCAAAGCTAATCTGTAAAAGTGAGTCACTAGATCTGTAGACGATTTAAGTGAAAAGTGTAGAATTTCCTCCTTAAAATGAGCCCTAAAAATTTTTTAAATTATCAATAATTTCGGAGATATTGGTAATGAAAACAGTTGTTGAAAAACACTATTTTTATATGTGTAAGTTTTAGGACAATATAATTTTAGAAATGATTATTCAGCGGGGACTTTAAATATACTATTTAGAAAATAAAATATAACTTTTATACAAGAATAAAAAATATAGTCTTAATTGATAAAGCTTATGAAATTGAAAATTCCAGAGAATTAAAATTCTCCGACTCTACTTTATAAATCAAGAAATGCACGTGTTTCTTGGTGCATAATGCACGTTCATAACGGCCTGGGGAGTAGACAGTTGTCACAGGCTGCAACGGAACCAGTTCGCTCCTTTTGTTTTTTACATTCTGCTTACTTGTCTGGAGGAGAAGGCCGCCAATCCAGAATGAAGAATCCGGATTCGACGTTGTTATTTTTAAAGAAATAATCAGAATTCGGAAACCCTTCGGAATTTCTTTACGAAAGGGGTAAACGACTCATAAAGTCTATCATAAAAAATATAAAATGTTTCGAAAATCTTGGATTTTCTTCGGCCATTAAAATTAAATAAGTCTCATCGATAATAAACCAGATTTTCTATCCTCCTTAACTTGACTTCCTACTACAATTATAAGCTTACAAAGTTTACAAATATTATACTATATATGTAAAGGAAGTACATGAAGTATTTTTAAAATTGCTGATTTTATCTTCGATTTTATCCACATCAACTTGAACTAACTTCAATTTCAATTCGAATGCTACTTAATTTGCATTTCAATTAAAACGCATTTGAATAAATTTCAAAACTCATTTTCAGATAGTAACATCTGAAAAGGTAATGAAAAAGAACTTAGAGAAACCATTTCTTTAACGCATTTAGATTTCAAGGGCCTGAGAAATGAGAGCAACTGTCAAGTTTCGGAAGCTGGATCGATATTCCGTTCCATTCATCTTTGAAAGATTGAAGCCCTTGAATCAACCGCAATTTGTATTCCTTATACAATTTGTCACGCGCTTATTCGATTCTAGAATTCTAGGACTCATTCTTGACTAAAAGTATTTTTACTACTGCGATTTATCAACTGCGGTTTGTATTCATGATCGTGAAAAATTAGAGGTCGTTTAGACCCAAATGACATTTATCTTCCGATCTTTCCTATATTGTGCAAGTTGCTATTGTTGCCTTCAGATTAATATTCACGATTAATAACAACTGCTCCAATTACATGAATAGATGTTTTTAATATCCGTTAACTTGAAATATTCATCAGAAGAACAGAATAGATCCAGAAAATTAATATAAAATCAATTAATAAATCAAATTGCCTCGTTTTCAATTTGTCAGACACCACTTCCGCTGGAGTAAAAGATGTCTAAATATTTCAAAGTTGCGTAGAAACGTGAGAAGAAATTCGAAATTCGGATTCGTGCTTTGCGAACTAATGGGGCGAAGATAGACAGGAAAACGAATGTTAGAATTTTGTCCGCCAGACCGGAAATAACGACAGGCAACATTTCCGGTACCTTTTAAAGGATTTACTTCGAGAAAGATGAAAAAATCTTTTTTAAGATAAAAATTTTGTTATCATATCTTTTAAATGAAAACAAAAATGTTACTTTGGAAAGCTGTTCCTGTACAAGATGTTTTCCTGCACAAAATATACCGTTGAATATTTCTACCCTCATTTCATTGTCTGAATACATCAAAATCATTATGAATAATTTTCTGCACCCATCATTCTAAATCCTCGTGTCTCATCTACAGCTTAATTATATTAAGATGAGAGCGATACCTCAGATTCAATTCTCAGGGTGAATACCCTCCAGTTTCACACAAATGAGACCTAGGGCGAGAGAAAATCAGTATAACAATGTTGGAAGGAAATCGATTAGGCCAAGTACACATCCAAACTCGAATAAACATGAAACCGGTCCTCGAAAACTTTTTCCGCAGCACGAGAGCGAAAGTCATGGGAAAATAGATGAGCCTGAAAAAATTCTGCATTGTAATGGGCACGAGAATGGCCACTGAACGCTGGACAACAGTATTGGTTCTTTCTAAGTGTTTTTTTTTTTAATCTATTCTTTCCTTTTTTCCTTCTTTCCTTTTCACTTTTTTTTTTTATAAAACCTATGTCCATATTATTGTTGCATAACCGTTGAATTATCTCATGTTTCATAGATCAATGGGCCCCTTGATTCTGGCTCTAATGAAAAGGTCGAAGGGCATCGCGATCAGTTAATTACCAAGCAGGAATATAGCGAACGACTAATTGATTTAGTCCGCCAATTTTGCAGAGCTTCATTCCAATCTCTGTCGGATTAATCAACACGTGGATTGATTCATTATAATTTTCAATTCTGAATCGCTTCCAGAGTGATCTTGTTTTAAAAGCACGAACGACAGATGAGCTTTTTATAAAAGCATTTTTTCATTGTCGAATCGATCTTCATTCTTGTCACATTTTTGAAACTTTATTCTCATTCCTGAATCATTTTTGCATGATGCTTTATCAAAAACATTATACCTGCAGTGTACAGACTACAGAAATTCGTTGAAGCTTTGACACTTCACTCGATTGTGTTTTCTTCAGGCGGACTATAAAAATATGTTTTGCACATTCACTCGTAAGATAAATAAAAGAAATCTCAGGCGAATCTAAAGGTAGAGGTTGCGAACAAAAGAGGGAGAGATACTGATCGATGAGACCGAACCAACAAAACTAGTTTCAAAGAAGTTTAATGTAAGGAGGGATCGACCCTGCAACTCGAATCATTTTCACGGATTGGCTTATCTCACATTTGCAACCTTGAGCAAAGACTTGAGCACATTTTTATGTCTTAACATAATTTGCAGAAAATTATAGAGTTTTATAAAATGTTTCACTCTATTAATTTGAATCAGTGGAATGCCACTGAGAATCAGGGACATTTGAAGCTATTTTAGCTATTTTTTTAGCAGTTATACTGATTTGAATTTACAGAGTATTTATGTTTCTTAATGTGGGTCAGAAAACAGATATTAGAGTTTTTTAATTAAGATAATACTAATTTTTTGAAAGTACGAAAAAAAAATTAAGTGGTACTTACGACGATTCGATTGGGGGTGACATCAAGTGGTCTTGCTCCCAAAACAGGCGTAGCTGGTGCACTTCCTCTTCTGCACGCTTTTTCATATGAGGTGTCTGAAAAAAGAAAAGAAAAATTTATATTTTATAAATTAATATTTATAATTATATAAAATCTCATTTTTTAATATTTTTTAAATATTAAAATATTTAATATCTAATTTTTGTAATCCTTTTAAAAACACTTCAAATAACCATCAATTTCTTCAATTCCCTTGAAATGCTTTAAAAAAAAATAATCTCTCAGGATCCCTACTAATTCCTCAAAATAATGAAAAATCTTTCGAAATTGTTTAAAACATATTCAAAAACCTTACAATCCCAGGCAACGCTTTGTAAATTTCTCCTATAGAATCAGAAAACGTAAATGAATGTGAAATACTCATAAAATTACTCTAGAAACTTTGGAAAAATGTTTTCGCGAACACGCAACTTAAAAAACTACTCTAAAACGAACCCACTTCGTCAAAGAATACCAGAAATCACTTAAACTTCCTGTGACCCCATTTGCCTCGATTCACGTCACAACATTTATCAAAATAAATATTCCCTTTTTATACAAAAAAATAAAATAAACTTTAAAAAACTTCAGAGCAAAAGATTGATATTCTCACGCCTTGTGAATGGAGATCTTTTCGCAAAAAAAGCAAAAAAAGGACGAGAAAAACAAGAAAGGATTCAGGAACCCTCGTAAGTTTAGAGTTTATAACGTGTAGTACGAATCCTGCTAAACCGTTAGCTCTAATCGGGTGTAACCTTTTTTTTACGTGCTTAAGGTGATACGTCAAGCGTTTCAAGGGAGAATATCGAAGGAGCCGCTTCTGGGCGTGAGGGTCACTTTTCCCAAAGAAAAGTTACAAGAACCTGCTCGTGGATTTAATTTTGAAAAGAAGAACTGGTGTTGGCTTTGTAATTTTTTTTCGCTTCGAGGGATTAAGTTAATAATTTTCAGGAAGAAATCATTGATCATTGGGGAGTCTATCGACTAGTGGAAATTTAAGAAAAGAATAATCGATGATTTTCAAGGCGAGGGAAACCGGCTGTCGGATTTGTGACAAGAAAAATGATCAGTGAGAAAAGTCAAAATTCGAATAATGCAATATATATAAAAATAGCTAGGTATATAATATTAAACTAAAAAATTCTTCCGAGTTAACATAATCTGCTAAATAATTATAGAACGGATGTTCTTTAAGGATACAAATGCCCTGAGTTGAATTCTTTTTTTACAACTCCAGGATTTGTGGCGAATAACGACCAGGAAGTACGAATCAGGATAACAGAAAGACCACAGACGTACGGAATAATTGAAAGGAATTTTCGTCTCAAAGAGTTGACCGTTTGGTCACACAGCTTGAATGTTGAAGCTTACAATACTGATAATTAAACGGCCTTTGTATATTCAAGCCGTAAGGAGTCTAATATAATTCTAACGGATTGAAAACAGAAATATTATTGTCTCCTGAGTATTATTTCAAGATGTTATTCAATTAAAGGCGATGTTACCATCACAACGAACTGTTTAATTCTGAATTCCCCTTAAAATAGTTTATGCCTGAATCGCAAATAATTTTTCTGAATATTAAAATCCAAGGAATTTCGTCCTTATTATGCATTTATGCTAGACTTCCGCGCATCCGTAACCAAGAATAAATGGAGAATGCGGTGCTTAACGTATATATTATATTCTTCACGTTTATGCGGGCTGTCCTGAAAAACGAAACAATGCGGTCCTCGACGAGGAATCGACAAAAGAAGAGAATCCTGGCACGATGTCCTCTAAATGGCTCGAAACTGCTGCTTGTCTTCTCTAAGGAGATTCACCGCCAACTTTATTTGCAAAAACTGCTCTTGGCCACCAAACCGAGTATAAACACGTTTTTCTGGATGTCCTTCGACAGTAGATAAATGCCAAAGGACGTTTATGAGAAGTATTCCTGGAGTGCACTAGCTAAGAAAGGATTCAGTGAGTTTTTTAGTATAAAAGAACCAAAATATATAAACCGAAAGTATAAGGTTCAAAAAAGAGCTTTTATTTGCCTTTGGCCAACGAAAGGAGTCAGCAAAAGGAACTACAGAAATATAAACCCTATATATAAGTAATTAACGCCGTACTGGAACTGCTTTTAACTTCCCCTGTTTCTCTGACTTCCTTATGCATGTTTACCTTCGGGGATTCAAATAACCTTTTCACACTACCAGGAACTTGCAGATGAAAGAAATTTTAATGTATTTTAAATTTGTTTGTCTCCCTAACTATTTTTTCTGGTTAAAGATACCAGAATTCTGGTTAATTCAACCAGAAAATATATCTAAGGGAAATTATTTTCAAATAATACAAATTCTTTATCTTTCAACAAACATTTGAAGTGGGAAACTAGATTGAATTTTTCAAGAATGTATAATGCAGATAGAAAAATGCAGACCAACATAGACAAAGTTGAAATGTTATACTGGAGATATTTACGGTTTGATTTCAATTCAAGTTTTCTTATCACAGGAACCTGAAAAGATAAAAGTGTAGGATGCCAGTTTCTCAACACGGAATGCAGTTTTAGTATCACTGCAATGAAAATTCCAAGGACTAAAAAAATCTAAAGACTAAAAAAAACCAGCTTTCTAATTTTCTAATTGATTATTGCTGGCTTTCTAAATTATAACTGCGCAGTAAAACTTAGCAAATGTGCAGAAACTCTAATCATAGGTGATGTATAAAAAAGGATCATAAAAATAAAATTCAAGGAGCGATCGTAAAAGTTAGAAACTCGTTCTTTTCAAATTCAATCATTCTGTAATTTGAGACTCTTACAAGGAATAAAATAGATATTAAAGCATTTTAATAACAGGGTATAAAATTGACTATTGGGAATGAATGGTAATAAATTAAGAAGGGATTAATTTTATAGCTACGCTACTGGTTATTTCTCTTGAAAATAAACAATAAAGCCTCTTGGAGAGCTTTTGAATTTTTTTTCAAGTGCATATGGAACTTTAAACATTGATATTAAAGTCGAGGACGCACGTGCGTCCGAATGTTCCATTTGCGCATTCTTCTGAAACAGGGTGAGATTATGTAAGTTGCACCCGGTGCATAATGACATTCAAATCGAGACCTTGCACTCATAGTCGATTTTTATTTGAGGAAAAGGGACCAAGCCTTTCTTTAATGCTCAAGACGTAATTAATTAGAAAACAAAACTCTTTTCATTCTTCTAACTAAGATGTACTTAAAAGTAACTAAAAAGTACTTAAAAGTACCTAAAAAGTACTTAAAAGTAACTAAAAAGTACTTTATTCATCGCCAACAAATAAACAAACCTGTCAGTCTGAAAAACTCATTTCAAATAAGAAATAAGGGAAACATAAACCTCGTGAATTAAAGTAGAATTCCAATTAATAGAGTTAGAATGCAAGCATGTTGCAGATTAGAGAAAGCAAGTCTTAATTAAGATTTGATATAGATTCATTAAAGTGTCATAAAACTGATACTAATTGCCCAGCGCCTGCTAAGCGGCAATGTGCAGGACGCAGATACCGAGCGGGTCTCTACGAAATTCAATGACGGCCTTCGCACGCCAAAGCAAAAAATAAAATCAAGATCAACGACTTCTTTATTGTCAAAAATGCCGACGAGTTCGAACGAGGCGAGTCGACAGTAGCAAGTATATAAGAAATCAAGGATGGCATTCGTGTTCTTTTATATGCACGTGGTTCAATCCCTAAACGACTCTAAGATCACGATTCTACGAATTCAATGTGCTGATTCGAAATTCTACCAAGAATTTTAAGAACTGAATGCAAAACAATAGGATCATTAGCATAAAACAAAGTTTGAGTAGAAGTATAGTATAAAAGGAATTTAAAGACTTTTATAGACTACTAAAGATTTAGATCTTAGAATTCAAGTTTTCGGATTAGAAACAGTTGAGAAATGGAAGCACGCGAATTTGAATACCTTTGATAATTCATCAAAAGTTTGAATATCAAATATATAACAATCAGAATTAATTGCGTTGGCTTGTTTTTATATAAGAATAACCAACAGAAAAGCTAGAATTCCTGACTCTCCATTCCGATGGGAAATCTCACCACTTCCGTAAGTCACGGACTTGACCGCAGAATCGAGCAACCGTTAATAATCGATCCCATCCGAAAATCCAATCAGTTTTATGTCACGAACACGACAAACTTAAACGGCTTCCGAGCTCCTATTACGTCACTTGTAAAGGAATGTTAGAGGTCGACCTTGAAATCACAATCGGCCATTATTGCAACAACCTACAAGATTCACTTCTTGGTCTCCCACCTTTCTTTTCTTTTGCCATTTTATTACTCCTAACACGATCATACGATGCATTCTGCCCGTTCTGTTCTATTCAGGGAGCGATTTCGCTTTCAATTCATTTACCCACGATTGCATTGTGACTCAATTTTTATTGCGCGACCAATCTTTCGAGAGTACACAGAGATTGGAGTAAGAGATAATCGATAAAGTGCTTTTAAATCGGAGGGATTTGTTTCTATGTCGAAAGAGGGAGAAAAATCAATTGATGATACGATCCTATTGATTAAACTTATCCAAAAAAGCTATTAAAATTACAATTACCCATTCACCTTTATTTGCCTTGGTACAAATTTCCGGTAGAGATAACTTCAGATCTATTCTGAAGAAGGTATTAATTATCTTGACACTTCAATCAACACCACACCCAACTGTGTCAAGTACTGTGATTAAATAAAGTGCAAACGTAATGATGATGTGGCATTCAGGGAGAAAAAAGTTGATAGAAAGATTCTGCATAGAGATCTCCTGTGGAAGGAGAAAGGGCACACTTATGGAATTAATTCATTACCTATAGATCGAAAAAACTTGGGTGTGATCAATTCCGTCACTCAATCCTCTCTATCCTTTCGCTAACCCTCATGGACCGAATACTTGAATTCTGAGCCGTTCATAAATCACTCAGGAACCCTCAATGATCAATGTGAAAAATCACATCGACATATGTTTTGAAAAAAGAATAAATAGAAAAACTTGTCTCGCCCTTTCACCAAAAATTCCACGAAACAGAAATCAATCCTGAACATTAGGTACTGAGCATTAGGTAAACACCATGTCTTTGAGAAAGGGGTGAAATATATCATTAATTTTCTCTGTCAGAAGAACAAGATACGAGTAAAGCTTTAAAGTTTGAATAGAGCGGAAACAGAAATTCGGAAAATGAACGGAAAATATACGAATGAATTTGTCAAAATGAAGTAGTTTTATGAGACCCATAGGGTCTTTTTCATTCGGAACGATTGGCCTATGTACGAACATTAACGATCACGATCGTTATTATTTCTCCCGTGGTGATTTTTTTCTGTGGCTTGATACACAACACGCAGCTGCAAAAAGAAAGAGCCCAGGGGCAGCAACTGCACCACATGCGAGGACACAACTTTGTTACAAAGAGTAAAGAGTTATACTTCGAGTTGAAATTGAAACGAATCGCAGAATCCACACCCCCAAATTTCAATAGACTTATGACTATTATAAATGACCTTTTTCTCCTGTGCTCTACAGTGATTCCATATGCTTGTAAACCTTTTGATACAATTTCCAGAGATCATAATCAAATTGATCAAAAGATAGAGAAACATATAAACTTGCCTCACATGCATTGTAATTTCAGTCTACAATTGAAATTTTGTGATTGCAAGTTTGCATTACTTGATCTCGAAAACTGTGACAAAATTAATAACACGTTTTTATGTAAGTTACCAAAGTATCGCGGTATTTTGTATACGTAGGCACTATGCATATGTTCTTGGAGTTACGTTGCTAAGACAGCATTCCTGCGATCCGCATTTAATTGAGTTTCTTGCATCGAATCATCAGCAGTGGCTCATCGTGATCATTTTGAAATTTGCGCGTTGACTGGAAAAGCAAGTAACGGTTTGCCTCGAGATGTATCGACTCGACATGTAATTTAACGTAACGACTTAACTTCCGTCTCGTCGAGGCCATGCCACTTATTAACTTTAAAGACTCCTGCTAAAATTACAATAAAACACAATCGTCGCCGAAGAGATCGCGTGTGAGCCAGTTAACTCTAACGCGGGAGTGCCGAAGTACTTAATGCAACCGTATCGCAATACATCTTTGGGAAATACTTGCACGCAATGCATCGATAACGGCACGTGCGATGCAACACTCAATTTACCGAATATTTACTGAAAATTACTAAAAAATACTCAAATTTTTGAATGCTTGATTCAAAAGTTTTATTTATGCTATTGATTTATTCACTGGAAAAGTCCGCAGGAAACGTTTCTTAATTCTTACGCCTCCACCTTGTCTCTCGCATAGTCGTAAAATCGAAATTAATTAGCAGGTAGTCTACCGACAAGAAATTATTGGTCTTTATGAGTGTCGTAAAAAGTCCCTTTAGAAGCTCCCCGACATACAGATTACCTGGTTCGAACTTACGCGTAATAGTTGACATCCAGTACTGTACGTAACGTGCACACGTGAATGTAGTTGTAATCGTTTTCCGGTGAGAATGCAAGCAATAAAACATTTTATCGTCCTCTGAAGGAACCTATAAATCAACGACCAATTGGAAAGGTTGTATTATATTCTTGAGTTATAAATATGCACTTATTAATATTTAATTTCCAGGTATTATGTCTAAACCGCTCAATCTAAATTCTAATTTACTCTTCGCAAAATGATTAGTATATCAATATTCTTAAATCAATATTCTTAAATCAATATTGATCCATAAGTTTGCTGACACAAGCAAGATCTTGCTTATTATTTGAGTCTTTCTTGTTCGTGATTTCGCTGTCAACGATTTTCACAACATTATCCCGGAAGTTATAGGTTCGCACGAGGATTATGAAAAAACGGATTGTGTAGATAATAAAACGCATGTCCATGTCGACATCCAAGTTCTCAGATCGCTTTATCCAGCATCGACATTATTAAGCGTATGTCTCACGATCGACATCCATAAGGAATAAAATTCCTCGTATCTAACGTTCTAATCTTGAGTTTAACCAACTCGATTCCTTTCTCGCATGATACACTTCTGAAGGCTCAGAAGAATTGAGAAATTCTTTTCAAGCTGGTTTTCTTGCTCAGAAAGTTTAAGCAACACAAAAAAAAACAATCTTCAAACATGAAGACTGTTAGTTTTCTGTTGAAATTGTTTTGGTGGCATGAAACGGCCAAATAGTAAGTGTATGTAAATAAATTTGTTTGATACGGGATCATTCAGCACTTAGTAGTAAGTAGACTCTTCTAGATGAAAATGAATGCAAAGACAACATTTTTGCAACCGAAAGCTTTTGGAAGGGTTTGAAGAGGGACAAAATATTGACAAGCAACCTCCTGTTGTGCATACGACATTAGCTGTATATGAAGCCCTATCATAGGGCGTGGAAAACCAGCTTGAAACGACAACTGTGAAACGTTTCTCTCGGTATTCTTGCAAATACAGCTGCAGCCTCCATGATCATCAAAATGACGAGTGACCATCACATAAATAAGTAAACTTCCAAACCAAAACTGTCACCTATTCTTCAGATATCTTTAACGGTTTAAAAACTCTTCGAAGATCTTTAAAAACTTCTTTTCAATCACTCATTGTGTAACTTAAAACTCTTTCTGGGTTTCATCTATTTCTTCCATAAAAACACTCTACAATTTAAGATAGTTTAAGATTATCAGATAGCATGCTGAGAAACAGACGACGGTATAGATTGTCGGTAATCTTTCGATTCGATTTGCTTCTTTTTCAATAGCACGAAGTATTATACCTTCTTGGCCTGTAGCTAGCTGATACTTTGTAGGAGAACAGACAAAGTCTCCATCGTGCTCGTAAATTCGTAGTTGCTTCTTGACACCGAGAGTAGCGATTGCGTTTGCATCGCGATCTTATCTAGGGGCGTACACGCAATTGCGATGCCGGTATGTTTCGTGGTCGTTATAAGCGAACTGCTTTATCGGCAGGGCGGAAACAATAGGCGCTCGTAGATACTCTAAGCTCCTTTTGCCTTAAAGAAAATTTTTTTTGGAAGGAGTGAGAGAATGCATTTATGCACGAAGTGTGGGACTCGTTGCGCCGACTTTTGTCGACACAAAATACCCACTAAACTCAAAACTCCCTTGTATTACGCCTTATGGAGGGAAGACGGCACCCTAAAAAATCGTAAAGGCGTCGCTGTTTCGCCACCCACGATTTTTCTCCAGAGCTTCAGATCAACCAACACCAACTCTGTTGTGCATTCTACGGACTGAGGTGACTTGGTTGAACATCCTGAATGCCGCTATTCCTCCAACGATGACTCGGGATGACATTATCTTCAGATCCTTTTGGGTGAAGCCCCATCCTTTTAAGTCACTCGCGGATTCCGCTGACCATACCCCTTTCCAGTTCAAGGTAATTGAACCAAAGGTTACTCCTGCGTTAGGTAGAGATAGTTCATTGCGTATGTAACTAAGTATTCCAGGATTTTCGGAATAGTATTTACTCTTATTGCGGTGAGCTCTTCGTAAATCGAATTGCTCACCCACAATTTGAGCATCCAGAACCAGTACCTTGTTGTTCTTGAACGCCAAGATATCTGGTTTCCGAAGTCCTTCCTCGGTGGCAATGTGAGGTTCCAGTTTGACTTGATAGTCATCCTGTTGGAATTTCTTAGCTACATATTTGGCAACAGCATCGTGTCTTTGAACTCTCTTTAAGTGGGTACGAAAGCATCTAGAAATCACGTGATTCAACGTTTCTGGTGTCTGACAGCCAGCTCGACATGTTCTATCTTCGTGTCTGCCTCTAGACGTCCTAGACTTTGTCGGTAAGGCACTAATTCTCAGACGGCAAGAATTTATAAAATCCTTGCCACTGAGAAACCTTGTTCCATCAGCAACCCATGAATGTTGACCAGGTGTTTTGGCCGACTGGCTGAGACCACCTCCATCCACAGAATTATGGAGTTTGGTAGCCCACCAATTATTAATATCACTCAATGAATTGAAGATGATTCGCTGATCCATTAGACGTCTCTGGCAAACTGCTATTTCTCTTTCAAGAAATGAATGAGCTGCCGGGTTCACCACGTTCCTCAGTGACTCCAATCTTCCCTTCCTCATTAAAGGTGCTATCCAACGCAAAGATGGAATTCCCAGACCACCTTCAGCAACTGGTGAGTGGATATACGCATTGGGGACATCATGTGGCAAATTCAACCACTTACGTACAGCAGATCTTGATGCTTTGTCAGCGCTCTTTAAAGCGCCTAAGAGTACGTTTCCCAATGCAAGCTGATGGTATACTTTCGGTAGCACCATAGTACGCAGGGCGAAAAGTCTCTGTTGCGGTTTTAGAGGGGCTTTTGTGAGCCTCTCCAAGTCTTGTACTAAGACCCCGCGGAGTTGAATCCTCTTTCTTCCCGCCCAGGTAAATGGTACACCGAGGTACGTCCACTCATCAGAACGCCTCAGTGTTCGAAGACTTCTGTCACCAACGAAGAATTTAGTTGTTATGTCCATCGTTGTTATTTTCAGCTTCCGATTAGGCTTAAATCCCAGAGCAAAGCTTTTGTCGACATTAATCGACATTCCACATTGCCCTAGGAAATCCACTAAGATGTTAATCATAGATTGTAAGCCTTTTGGTGTTGTAGCATACAGATTCACGTCATCTGCGAAGGCTGATGCATTGACTACATTGTCTCCAATGCGAACTCCTACCTCCTTTGGTAGGGCTTCCAGTAGACGATGTGTGACGATGTTAAATATTGGTGAGGAGAGAGGATCTCCCTGCCTTACACCTCGTCTTGGTTTTATTTCGCCGGAGAGCCATCCTTGTCCTTGCAGAATAGTGAAATTGTTCTCATAGATGTATGCCACATACCTCAGAAACTGCGATGGAATTCCAAAGGAGCGCAGAGCGGCTATTAAGGCACGATGAGAAACCGACGGGAATGCCTTCGCCACATCAACAGACGCCATGTACAGAGGCTCGAACGACTGATTATGTTGTCGTAGTATCATATCAAGTTGAAAGACATTGTCTCTACAACCATCAATTCCACTGCGAAATCCTCTTTGACGCTGATCAATGGCGATAGCATTCTCCAACCTTGATGCCAAGATTCTATGCAGACCCCTCACCAATATCGAAGATATTGTTATGGATCTGTACTTGTCGGGTTCATCCTCATGGCCAGCTTTTGGTATAAAAATAGTCCTTGATGCCAGCAAGGACTTCGGTAACCTCTCAGTCCATAGTAAGAGATTGAACAAACACAGCAGAACTTTCTTTGGAATCTTCCAATAGTCCTTACCGTTCAGACCATCCGGCCCGGGCGCTGTGTTTCGCTTGACCATGTTCATCTCTATGTCTTCCATCGTGATTGGCTTCCAGAAGTCCTTTATTTCCTCAACTTCAGGAAAACGAGGATCGGCTGCACTCTCCTGCGTTAGGACATTAACCCAAAAGGGCTCCATAACCTCACGAGGAGGTTGTATGGTGTCCTGGGATTGCTGGAGTATGTCGACAATACAACGCCTCCTGCTTTTGTTATATTGAAGCTGGGTTTTGGCATACTGCTTTCTACGCTCCTTACGTTTAGACATCGGTCTTCGAACTTGTGGAACTTTTATATGAAGAAAACCAGGTCTTACAGGAGGGAGGATTCGCTGAAGATACAGAGAAACTCTCAACGCAATTGCTTCCTTAGATCTCATTAAAGTATCAGAACAAATCTGATAAAGCTCTTGCAAATGAAAAGCATCATCTGAATCCTCCTCTGGTCTTTCGAGCGAAGCAAAGAAGATTCTAAACGGATCTTCTTCAGCTTCATTAGGAGCCTCCAAGAGCGAACGCCTACCCCTTCTCCTTCTTGGAGGATCTGGTCGACGCTCATCCCTTATCTGCTCCAACGCTTCCAAAACCATTGCTTTGTACGAGTCTAGCCTTCTGTGTGACTTTATAGAACACGGGGTTCTTTCAGGAAATTCCTGCGCTAAAGCCACGTTGATATATCTAGTACCCAATACAACGAGCTCGGCCTCCCTTCTAGCCATAATCCTTTGTTCTTCGTCCATCCACCTTTCCCTGATATTTTGAGTATTGACCAGACGATCAGCATATTCTGGATGTATCGCTCATCGATGCACACCCAGTCCGATTTTTGATCCAAAGCTCCTTCCACATGCAGGATAGTCGCATGGAAATCGGAGCGGTTCAGCAACGGCGCCTGCAAAAGGTATTGTCCGGCCAGCGGGCCGAACATTTTCATCCGAGGCAGTTTTGTAAATATTTGGGCCAATTGCAATGTCGGATGAAGTGGGTCGGCAGCCCACGACATCCCATTTACCTTAACTCTTTAACCGTTCGAAACGGGAAGCAGCCACCTAGCACCAGAAGGTAAGAGGAGAGTTCGGATTTTGACCGCTTTTCGCTCAGCTAAGCGGGTTCGCTATTGCCCGAACGAATAAACCGACACAGGAGCGCTGCCACAACCAACTCAAGTCGCCCGCGCCTGGGTTTGCCAAACGAGGAAAACAAAGAGAGAGTCATAGTTACTCCCGCCGTTTACCCGCGCTTGCTTAAGATTGTTAAGATTGATAATCTTAAGATTCTCGTCTTCAGTCCCGCGGAAGGTCACATACCGAATTTTCCAAGAATCTTAATCTCAGAGAGCATTAAAATCAAAATGATGATGATTATGCAATTACAATGACTATTATATGATTGTACAATGTGACATCTGATCGAGTCATATGGTTACTCTAAAATCTATTTACAAATCTGTCTTTAGAGCAGAATTACCCAATCAAAATGACTATTTCATCAGTGGCATATTTTACAACTCACAAAGAGTCTGGGGATAAAATCTACATCTATTTCATTGTCAACTTAATGTTGATAGTAGGGGGAGATAATGCAAACGTGAATTCCATCGAAAGGAGGTCTCCTTGAAATCAGCTTACGATTCAAGTGTCTACGAACTAACGCACTTAACCGAACACGATTTCATGGTATCGAGCGGAACTATCACGTCCGTTTACTTTTTTATTATTTTGGCCCCAATGATCGAAGGTCATCAGTAAAAGAATTTCACTAAATGGTGTCTTTGTCAAAATATCTAATTATCTATACTATATATTTATCTATACAATCTATCTATATTCGAGATATAGGTTTAGAAACTTATAGATAATAATTATCTATGATTCAAGAGAGAAATAGTAAAGAAATGAACCAGACACAAAAGTGTGAGAAGTTGCGGAATGGGGTAGTCGACTGTTTCCAAGCAGGACAAGCTTATAAAGTATATATCAAGTCCCCAGAGGATAGTCCCTGTCTCCAGTTGCTCAATGGCCATCGGACCCGATTTCCCCACAGTGCATGGCCACCTCAGCACAAGATTCGATTAAACCCTCCCCCAATTTTAATCCTCTCTTGAGACTCCGCAATTAAATGTCACAGAACGCCCAAAAGGGCCGAGAACAAGCCTCCGCCCGTTCAATTTACACTCAGAAAAAAGTTTGGTTGATTCAAAAAAAATTTGGTTGAATCAACCAAATAAATGCATTGCTATAGGGTCAATCAAATGTTTGGTTGATTCAACCAAATTTTTTGGTTAATAAAGTTTGGTTGACTGTACTAAATATTTTGGTTGATCCAACCAAATTTTTTAGTTGATCCAACAAAATATTTTGTTTAATCCAACAAAATTTTTTGTTGGTTTAAAAAAAAAGTTTTTTTGATTTCCAATATCCTCTATAACCTATTCAATAATGGAAATGAATACACTTATATAAATAAACATATGTATACACGGAGAAAACTGGATAGTCAAATTTAGGACAGCCATCTAAGATATGTCAACCTGAATATCTAAGATAGTAAAGTCGATTATCCCAATAATGTTCAGATTGTATATACAGATTTTCAGGTTAACTATCTTAGAAGGCTGTCCTATAGTTTACACTCCAGATAGTCAGTTTGACTATCCATTTTTCTCCGTGTAATATATATAAATACACTTATTAAATATATATAAATACACTTATATAAATACACTTATAGAAATACACACTGTTAAATAAATACTATTCACTTTTCGAGCCGTCAACCAGCATACGCGTCATACGCGTCGCGTCGGTATGTTTAGTTAGTCAATGAAGTTATTTGGTTGAATCAACCAAATCATTTTTTTACACTAACCAAATCATTTTCTAATAAATAATATGTTTCGTTCAACACATTTATTTGGTTGAATCAACCAAACATGCTCAAACAAATAATTACTTTGAATTGACCATATGAAATTGTTGCGTTTTTTCAAAGGAACCAAATGTTTAGTTGCGTTGACCAAATTTTTTAGTTGCAACAAACAAACTAGGTTAAACAAACTGTTTTATTGAATCAACCGAATTTTTTCTCTAAGTGTACGGAACAGTCTCCTCTCATAAAATTGTCAAACATTTTTATATCAGTTATCCTTTCTATATCACATTCCTTTTATAAGAAAAAATTATCATAAGCATAAATTATTGACAAAGTTGCAGGACATTATAGTTAATTTAAAATTACATGAACCATGTTTTAAAACTTCAAATGCGATTTAAAAAACAACAAATGATACGGAAAGTATGATAATTCTTGTTTTAAAATTATTTACAGAGAAGAGGGGAATGTTACATGCAGATTGAACGTCTGAGAACCCGATTTAGTTACGACTGTGAGGAATTGAACGCAGAGGAGGAAATTAGTGCTGGAATGTAGCATGAAGGACAAAAAGTGAATTGACTCAATTTTTGTTATGGCAGTCGCGAGTCTTTCTTCGTTCGCATTTGGTATTAAAGTATTAGTGTAATATCAGCGAGATTTTGTCGGTGATCATATAAATTTAGTGAAATCGTAACATCTTCCATAAAATATACAACTCGTAAAGAAAATGATGGAATTAATATCATTTCTCGTTCATAATTCTTTGCATAATAAACCTTGAAATGGCTCGGACCATTTGCACTAGAGAAATTTATTTGACCACTCGTTGAAGTCGAAACTATTAAAACCGATGCCGAGAAATAAAGGGAATAAAACAAAAAGTAAATGAACCGGGGATTAATTATGTCACTAAATTGATAACGTAAATTCTTTGGTTACCAGGTGGCACGAGGAGAATTTTTTCATAATTATTTTCGAGCGCAAACAAGTTTCCATTGGACGCGCTCGGACATGCGAGCGAGTGACATTCATGGGCCATTAACCCCATGATGTCTGTTAACGCGTCCAAAAAGCGCTACAGTCGAAATTTGTACGCACCTATGGTCCTATGGTTATTTTTAAGCTACATAGCGGACCTACCGCTTTTAATTTATTGCTTTATTATAGTGCCTTATGGGGCGCTCCGAGTCACAATGCCTGGGTCATTAATGCACGCCAGGCGCCAAAAAAGAAACCGTGTCAATTGCACCGATTTAAGATGTCATTAAAATGTTTTATGCCACGGATGACTATGTTGTCAATGAATAAACACGGAATTCATTTTTAGTAGAAGGGAAGAACTACCATGAGTTAAGTAATTTTCTCAAAATATATGGGTAGGTATATTTGTTCCAGGCGAATTTTTATTTTTATTAATGGATTAATTAATTAATTAATTGATTAAAAAATTTTATTTTAAGACATTGTTGATGCATGATTCTCTACTTTTATATCAGGGTGGCCACAAGATACAATTTTTCCATTTCCCTGACTTTTCCCTGACTTTCAGAAAAATTTCCTTCACAGAAAAGTATTAAAAATGCCAATAAATTTTCCGTGAATATATTAATGAAATTTTTCAAAAATTTCGTCTAATATTACTTTAAATCTTTTGAAATTTAAAATTAACACCTTGGAAATCTCTTAAAATTCACTGGAATTTCTTGAAATTCCTAGAAACATAATAAAATTCGACCATATCCCTTCAGATTTATTCATACATTATGAAAACCCTTAAATTCTTACTAATTGTTTTAAAATTCATAAAAATCTCTTAAAATTTCCTAGTCCTTCAAAATTACACAAAATCTTTTTAAAATCTTCTGAAATATTTAAAAATGCCACGAAGAACTTTAAAATCTTTTAAAATGCGTTAACATCTCTTAAAATAATTGAAAAGACTTTTCAATTATTATTGAAATCCCTTGAACTTCCCTGAAATCTTTTGAAATTCCTAGAAACATCTTTAAATTACTTAAAATTTTATTATAATATTTAAAATCCTATAAAATGTCATAAATTTTTTAAAATCTATTAAAATTCCATAAAATCCTTTACAATTTCACAAAATATTTTACGTATCATAAAAATCTCGTGAAATACTTTAAAATTCCATAAGGAATTTCGAAATTTTCTGAAATACAATACAATCTCTAAATAAAAATTCTTAGAAACAAAAATTTCTAAAAATAATTTTGAAACAATTTCCATAAAATTCTACAAAAACTTTTATATAAATTATAAAAAGTTTGTGAGATTCGTTAAAATTTCAATCAAATCCCTTAAAATCACTTTTAAAAATTCAAAATTTCTTAAAATTTTTGCAAGCCTTTCAGAATCCTTTAAAATTCCACGAGAATATTTATAATCCCTTAAAATTTCTTAATAATCTTCCAAGTTTCTTAAAATCCTTCATAATTTCACGAAAAACTTTAAAATCCCTTAAAATACGGAAAAATCTTTAAAAATTTTTGAAAACTTTTCAAAATTCTCTAAAATTAAAAATACCACAAAATCTTTTTAAAATCTCTTGAAATAATTCAAAATTTCACGAGGAACTTTAATATCTCTTAAAATACATAAAAATTTCATTAAATTATTGGAAACTTATTGAAATCCCACAAATTTCACTATAATATTTAAAATCCTATAAAATGTCATAAATTCTTTAAAATCTATTAACATTCCATGAAATCCTTTACAATTTCACAAAAATTTTTACGAATCATAAAAATCTCGTGAAAACCTTTAAAATTCCACTTAATCTTTTAAATATTATAAAAATCTCTTGTAATACCTTTAAATTCCTAGAAATCTCTTAAAATCTTTTAAAATTATTGAAAATCTCTTGAAATATATTAGAAACCCAAAGAATCTTAAAAAATGACTGGAAATTCTTTATAATCCTTCTAAATCCTTGGAAACTTTCTAAAATCTATTAAATACACTATAAACTCAATATATACAAGCAATACGACAAAAATAACACAGCATAAATGTCAATTTCTATTTTCCCTGACAAAACTACTCGCATTTCCCTAACATTTCTCTGACTTCCCCGACACGTGGTCACCCCGCACATTATTCTCTGCGTGTGGTAGGTTATTTTATTAGAAGTGGTCTCCGAGCTCTAAACGAGAAAAAACATCTGAAAATCACTGTTCCACGAAAATACACTTATCATCACCGGAAACCTCTTCATCGTCGATGAACTCCGATTTCTCGATGACTAATGCTCTCAATCCCGTTTTTTATACACGTTCACCCTTTCAGGATTGAAAAGTTTTTAGTGACTCGGTTAGTCAATCGAAAAGCGATCTCGACCAAGCGAGTCGGTACTTCGGCGGTGGTCGTGCAGTTTTAAGGGTGTTCAGCTGTCCTCGTGGCGGTCCATTGTCCTGGGTAATATTTATAGCCAAAGGATGACCAAACAATTTACGCTGGATTTCTCTTTCCTACAAGCCATTGTAACCAGAGTTTAATAAACGACTCGAATGTGTGTGCCAATGTAATGTACGCGATTTTAACATGTTTACAGATTTAGTTTGAGGGGGAAAAGACAACTGGGGTTGGGGGAGAAGAGAAGTAGTTGAATTTATTCGTTTAAAATCGACTACTTATTAGGGAGCTGATTTAAACAGACAGCCTGTTTATAATAATAGATAGATACAGGAATTTATAGCAAGAAAAACTGTTGGAACTAAATATGAGCATTAAGTTTACTCGAAAATGTTGGATATATTTAATATTGGAATGGAAATTCTAGAGAAAAGGGATTCGTTCAATTTTACAGGGATGCTGGCGAAAATAGGGGGTGTGTTGCCCCCAAAAGGCGTGAATTTTGAAAAGGATATTTGAAATGCATACTGTTCAAAATCATTGTTTGTTGGCCATAAATTATCGGCTCTTTTTGCAAGCTAATCACGACACGAGCAACAACAGGGGCGTTTCGATTCTATACAGTTTTCGCACGTCATGAGGACTTGCATTCAAATGCACCTTTGTACCCCGGCAGGAGGCGGATGAAGAATTTATTGCCTCGAGATGAATCAAGTCCGAAGCATTCCAGAAAAATGGGAAAAACAGATTGTTATGAATTCAGGAAAATTGGTCTTTCTATAAATCTCATGTTCATCGAATTGTATTCACTTATCGGTTTACTACTGTTTACATAACTGTAGAATTGTTTCTTCTTAAACTAACAAATATTTATTGAAATGCAAACTTTTATCGAATATTTAAACCTCTCTGATTTAAATAGAATAATGAAAGCCGTAGTGATAAGTCGAGCGTTTACTTTCGTTCCCTCGAAACTATTCCAGATCCTTTTTAGCGGGAAAGAGAATGTTTAAAAATGAATTCATCGTTCCCAGCACCCTTTGTGTGCAGCTTTGCATCTGAACGAAGAAGCCACTCGGCTGGAAATGAAGTAAATTGCTTTCTGACGTAAATCGTGGGAATCGTTACAATTTTTGTCACTACTCGTGTTTAATACAAAGACCGCGATGATCATGCTCGAGTGCATTCATAGAAATGAGCGAACTTTTTAATTCCAAACGTGATGGCCGTTCTGTTATTTTAAGCGAGATGATCATCAACTTTCTGAGAAGAATAAGGAACAGTAAATTCTTATTATATTCTCGGATCCCATATTGCAGCTCTAAATCCCCATTTTTCCTCAATATATTACATTTTTCCACCTTCAGTGTCTTTTCAGTGTCTTTTCAGTGTCCAGTGCAGGAACATCAGCGCACTGAATGCTCGCAATGAACTAAGTACGTGAAGCGTATACAAAATGAGCAAAGGCGGGCTCTAATCGGAATAACGACAGCGATAGGGCGGACTCGGTGTCAGAGCAGATGTTTCCCGTCACCGGTGATCGTCGTTCCCATTCCTATTTCAATTCAGAGTCTCAATTCCAATGAAATTGCGCTTGCACGTCGTCGTCTTGATATAACCCAGCCCAACCTGACCAAAAGAGTTGGGCTATCGCATTGATTGAACCGTCGTCACATGTCAAATTATGGATTCAGAGAATGTCTGTCTGAATTTCCGAACTCGAGTTTAGGACTTTAGTTTAGGACTTTAGTCAGTTGGGGGATAAGAAGATAATTCAAATGGGGATTTTATGCAGATGCTTCTGGGCTTAACCCGCAATAATCGAACAATGATGTCTGGTTAAGAATTCTATTGTCAATCATCATTGTCCTTTGTAGAGTAAAGTACCTGAACCTGCGGGCGCCAGTATTTGATTCGGGTAGGCAAATTTTTGATGGATGCTAATAGAAAATAATATATAAGAGGTGTGTGTATTAAAATATATTAAAATATTGATAGTTATTATTAACACGAGAACAGTTTACAATTAAGAACTTGTTTTCATGATAGTTACATAAAGAATTTGTCGTTTAATTATCGAGAAGAGAGGGCCGATCAGATATAGCGAAGGCGATAGGATTATCTTAACCTCGAATGCCTCAGACTCTCTTGACCTCAGCAAGAGTCAATCCTACATATAGAAACTGCCTAACACTTCCAACCATAAGCCAATGACAAACGCTTGAACAACGCAGATAACGGATTTTCCATAAACGATTCGAAAAAGATTCTCGTATTCCTTTCGTATTCCACAAGCCTGAAATTCTTCGAAGCAAAGGAAGAAAAAGAAAGCGGAGTCCGAATGAAAACAGAATTCGAATGAAAATTTATGTTTTGCAACAAAATTGTCAATGGATTGTATCATGCCACAGTATCTTGTGGTTAAACATGTTACATGTTACGAGGACTAGCGAAGAAATGAAAGGTCATCAATTCTAACTTGTCCTTCGAAAAAGCTTGATAAACAACATTTCTAATTAATTATTGCAAAAAAGGACACTCTTTATAACGGATAATCACATCACCAATGACCTTATTACACAGAGAAGCTTCCTGTTAAGCAACTTTGTTTTCTTTTTGCTCTTCTTCATCTTCATCCTTTACCTGCTTCTTCTACTTCTCTTGCTTAGTATCTCATTTCTGCGAATGCATTAATGCACTATATAAGACTGCGAGGAGACCACTACATCTTTGATATTGCGTGAAATGCAGTTTCTCACGATGTTGCATAAAAGTGATTCCACATCAGTCAGAACTTGTTATTGCAATTTAAACTCATGTCTTTGATCGTATCGTTTTGTCTAGTAGCGTTTTTCAGGTAGAGAAGAAAGAAGGAAGTTATAGACCGCCCAAGATTCAATTTTTTCATTTCCCTAACATTTCCCTGACTTTTCGCTGACTTTTCCCTTACATTCAGACAAATTTCCCTGACTGAAAAGTATTTAAAATGCGAACAAAGTAAAAATACTATTGAAATTTTTCAAAAATTTTGAATATTATCACTTTGAATCTTTTGTTTAAAATCAATTCACAACAATTAAAATTCGTAAAAATCTCTCAAGTTTACGACAACCTTGGAATTCTTTTAAAATTCATTGAAATTTCTTGAAATTCTTAGAAACATCTTAGAATTAGACGAAATCCCTTCAAATTTGTTAATATTTCATGAAATACCTTAAATTTTCACTAGTTGTTTTAAAATTCCTCTAAATAATTTCAAATCCTTTAAATTTCTCAAAAAACTTCCAAATATTTTTAAATTCTTAAAAATGTCTTAAAATTTCCTAAAATCCTTCAAAATTCCACAAAATCTTTTTAAAATCTCTTGAAATAATTCAAAATTTCATGAGGAACTTTAATATCTCTTAAAATACATAAAAATTCCATTAAAATATTGGAAACTTATTGAAATCCCAGAAAATTCTCTGAAATCTTTTGAAATTCCTAGAAATATCTTTAAATTCCTTAAAATTTCAATATTTAAAATACTATAAAATGACAAATTCTTTAAAATCTATTAAAATTCTTTGAAATCCTTTACAATTTCACAAAATCTTTTACGAATCATAAAAATCTCATGAAATCCTTTAAAATTCAATCAAATCCCTTAAAATCACTTTTGAAAAATCAAAATTTCTTAAAATTCTTGAAAACCTCTTGAAATTCCTTAAACTTCTACAAAATCTTTTATAAATCATAAAAATTTTGTGAAATCCTTTAAAATTCCATGAGGAACATTTAAATTCTTAAAATCACTTTAAAAAATTTTAATTCTTTAAATTTTTACAAGCTTTTTAAAATTCTTTAAAACTCCTTAAAATTCTTTGAATTCCCTAAACTTCTTTAAAAATCTTTTAAAATTTATTGAAGTAAATTTATTCCAAGAAGTATATTTATTTCACGAGAATATTTATAATCCCTTAAAATCTCTTAAAATTCTAACAAGTTTATTAAAATCCCTTAAAATTACTTTAAAAAATCAAAATTTCTTAGAATTCTTCGAATTCCCGAAACTTTCTTAAAAATCTCTCAAAATTTCATGAAGTCCTTTAAAATTTCACTAAATCTTTTAAATATTATACAAATCTCTTGCAATCCCTTTAAATCCCTTTAAATTCCTAGAAACCTCCAAAAGTCATTTAAAATTATTGAATATCTCTTAAAATCATTAGAAACCCAAAGAATCTGAAAGAATGCCTGGAAATTCTTTATAATACTTCGAAATCCTGGGAAAGTTTCTAAAATCTGTTAAATAAACTATAAAATCTATCTGGCCACTCTGTTCAAATAGTAAAAATCCCAGAGTGTCAAAGTTTGATCCAAAGGTTGATAAAAGGTTCACATATCAATTTTTATTCCATTGTGCAACGTTTTCATCCTTTGGATTAAAATTTGACGCGTTGGAATTGAGTATACTGTGTTTCCCAAAAAACAAATTAGTAAATACTTATTTTCTCTCTTCTCTAACAAATTATTAACCCATAAAAAGCAGCTCATGTTGATTAATGTCAATGTACCATAAATTCAATTAAAATGACAAGACCAAGCGTAAGTGTGAAAATGGAATGAGATATCGGAATATACTATTAGGTGTTGTGTGGTAGGTCAGTCACGTCGAGTAAGGAGCGTGGGATCGGAGTTACTGTTATACACGAGAGTGTAGAGCGTAGTAAGCTAGTAAAATAATAAGAAATATACAGCGTCACTCCGAATTCTCATAAAATAACGCAAACGTAGTATAGCTCACACAAAAAAAATCTGCGATTAAGCGAAACGATTCTCTCACGCTCTGTTTACACGAGTTGCGTAAAAAAGAAGACCGATAAGAGCCCTCGAGAAGGAAGTTGCCGATAAATAACAAACCCGCTTCATCTGGTCGGCTCCTTCCATATGGAAATATCATTTTATGTCGAATATCGCGAGTCGTGCACAATGACGTGAAAACAAGATTTGAAAAATACTTCCGCGAGCAGATGCGACTTTGCAAGATAAGTTGATTGAAAACTGTAGTCTGTTTAATTAGATTTAACCATTTTGATCACATAATATTTATGGAAGAAGAACACATAATATTTATGGAAGAAGTTTTACCCTGAGCGATATTGAGTTAGATGTTGATTCTCAACGATTCGTGATGTTTGATGAAAAAGATAATATCTGACCGGAAGTCACGTGTGTCCATACAGAGAGGGCATGCAACAATAAATGGGTCAAGGTTCGATTAACCGAAGCAAAAATTAAACAAAGGGAAAAGAAAATTATGCTTATGACAACTAGAGCTTGTAGGAGCAACTGAATTCTTTTTAGCCTGTTATTAAATTGTGTAATTGAACTATATTCTGTAATAATACGTGCCTGCCACGCGACCAATTATTGTGTCATAAAAATGACGAAAGACCGAAGCCAAAGGTAGAAAGTACCCTTGCGTAAATTGATCCAATGTTTCCAAACATTTCTTTGCTTAGCATTTGCAGAAACCTTCGGATGTCTCGATTATTTGAATTTTGCACAAGGTTGAAGTGATATTTTAATATAAAATAGCATGAATTAATTTTTGTAAGTATATATGGGGAAACTGGGTTTGCGGCAGGATGTGTAATTTGCTGCTGAGAGGCCAAGCAGTCGGTCGACATAAGGCTATCGCGTTCACCCCGCGGGTAACTGGCACTTTGTATTGCCGATTGGTAGGACTGATTCAAGAACTCTCGCTTGCTCCTGAGCGAAAAACGAAAATGGAAGAGAGAAGCTTAAATCCTAACCAGATAGAAGGGAGAGTATAAGGACTCTTGAGGTCCTTTTGTATGGCGCTCTCACTTGAGGCTGGTTTGCACGATCGGGACGAGAAGTCCTCGAGGGCTTGGTTGTGCATTTCGAGAGCGGTCTGCCGGGCCATTAAGTTCGAATCGCAACCAACGAATAAATTAGGCTTCAGCCTCATTCCACCATACCCTTACCCATGCCTTTCCGTTTAAGGTGTGACCGCATAAATCGCGAGACAAAAGACAAGTTCGTTGCTCCGATCATTCTTCCGTAATTGCTGGTACCGCTACCAATCTCCTAAATATCAAAATAGAGTTATATTTACGCATAGAAAATGATGCTCAGATTCTCGAGAGCAAAGGAGAGTAAGTAATTTATAGCACTTTTATAAATAGGATCTGTGCTTTCTAGCTGGAAAGCGTTCCGTTATTGCCGCGCTGATTTACAAGTTTCGCGAAACTTATGCATTTGAGCTATCCGAACTGTTATTTACAGTGAAAATAAATTGCGAGTCGCTATTCCATAATATTTCATTATGCGTAATTACGGGAAATTATTTCGTGTCGTTGTGAGGAAGCTTTTATATATCGTATAGGATCCCTGAACATCGACGCAATGTTCAGTCAGCACTGCACATTGGAGTTTAATGATCGTTCATAGTTTGCGATAAATCGCTGTCGTTAGGTCGAAGAGGGTTCTTAAGAGTCAGGTACTTCACTTTCAAGAAAGCTGAGAAATAATGGGTTAGAAATATATAATTAGAAATGATTCAATAATAAGTTTCTTGGGGAAAGATGATTTGAGAAAAAACGTATAACTTCCAAAAGGTACAAGAGTGGGTCAATACATTGTGTCATTAATATAAGTTATGCATTTGATTTAAAATACCTCTTCACTCAAGAATTTTAATTATCTTTAATTATATGTAATTACTTCTCTGTATGTTTATCGACTTCTTTTGCAATATTTTGAATAAATTTTAAATTACATGCAGAGGCGTAAGAAAAAACAAGGAAAAGAGAACAAGATGGTGAGAGAAAATCATCAACTCTTTAGTTACGTGCTGAGAGACGCCCCATTAATTCTTCCCTGAGAATTTTGATTCTAAAAATATACAGCATACATCCATCAATAATATCCAGCTTGAAATTAATCTTAATGACTTTCTAATTAGTAGACTTCAAAAAACCTTTTGCGGTTCAATACATTGTCATTAATATAAGTTCTGCATATGATAAGAACGTCGATCTTTACTCAAAAATTTTAATTATACTTAATTACATCTAAGTATGTTTATCAACTTCTTTTGCCATTTCCGATCAATGAATATACATAAATGTTGTAATGTAAATGTAAAATTAACATTTTCGTCTAGGCTGGTTTTTAGAATAGTAAAACTATCTCCACTCTCCATCGGAGTTCCGCTCCAGTAATGACGACTATCGCAGTAATTAGGCGTAATTGGAGCAAAGCTTGGCACGCGACTCATAACATAGTGGCAGATGCAAGTACAGAGCGAGGACAAGTAGACTCGTAAAAAGGGAAAAGAAGAGTGGTTGGTGGTTGGAAGGGTGCAGGTTTTGCAGCTGTAAGCTAGCTCACATGCACATCAAACATCGCTACACACACATACACAAGAATATACACACACCAATAAACGCAAGCAATTTTCTCGTGTGTAAATCTAAAAGTCTGCTCATGGACATACATTTTGTTATTTTCATTACGGATCGCGTACGAGAAGATGGTAGCAATTACATTTTTGCGTTTTCACGACCTGCAATATTTCAAGGAATCTGAATTGCCTTAAATTCAATTAAACATGTTCCCTCGCATTAGAAACTAAGTATAAATTAACTTTTGTTATTATGTAGCAATATTCTCTAACCTGATATGTAAATGAATCATACTTTCAACCGTACCACAAAATTAATGATTTTTAAATTAATTAATAAGTCTGGAAAGATTTGTTACTCTTAACCGATTATAAATTGGCAAATGTCGGGAGCTGGATCGACTCTAGCTTACAATAACAATAAATTATTGTACTTCTCGAAGTAAAGCTCGTTTACCTTCGAGTTGCAGGTACCATACATACTTGGTACTTATAGTACACGAGTTGAGGTAATTAAACGGTGGCGAGTGGCAGGAGCCTTTCATTTTTTGTGCCTTTTTTTTATTCCCTCTTCTTTTATCTCTCTTTTTCCGCGATGTCTCGCTCAGTTTTTCCTTTTCTACTTCCCTGCTCTATTTTTCACTACTTCGTGTGCGCATTCATTTCCAAGCTAACAGGGAGATAGTGGTAAGTCACTGGAAACAAGGCGAAAAACACGTAAAGGCTAGTGTTGATTAATCTGTTTGATTAATACCACTTTTTAGAAATTATAATAACGGAAGCGAAAATTAGGTTATCGCTCTTCCATTCTGAGAAGTTTATGAAATTATGCAATATGATAATTAGAATCTAATCATCGACTACAAAATGAATATTGTTATACAATAAATCAAGTTTGTATCAATCAACCCTTTTTCTATAAATATTTACAGGATGTTCTATCTGCTTTAACATTCTCCTATATTAATCGGTTCAAACTCGGGACGATTCATGCGCAAATTGGATATCCCACAGCGCGGAAAAATTCTAAATTAGCGTAGTCGATACGTCTTTGAGTTTAGATAATCTGAGTTTAATCGATTTTAATCTCGCGATCTAAAAAAAGACGTTACGATATCCTGGTTCATTTAAGAGCAGAAAAAAAGAGGAAAAGAGGAAAAGATTCCTCCTAACGAGACACTTTGTGAACTTTCAACGGAATACGAAAACACCCCAGGATGCGTTGAAATTAGAAGCATCCATAATAGCAGGCAAGAGACAAATTCGTTAAAGAAGCGGTATGAAGAGCGTTTGAACTCTAGTCGACATAAAAAGGAAGTAATTCACTTTTACTACCCCGGAAATTAGTCGTTCAGTCAAATTACGATGTAAAAGCTATCGTCTTCTACGACAGGGTTTTGAAATAACATTTTTTTTATCAAAAGCATTTTTGTGAAAGAAGAGAATTAAAAAGAGCAGTTGCTTATTTTGTAACAGAATTTTACGGTCCATATCACTCACCTGGAAGAGAAATGAGACAAAAGCAAGAGTGCATTGGCTTTGGAGTTAATTAATAGTGGTTCATTCCCCCAATGCAAGCATGCAGGCACTAATTAACCGATTAAGGATCTAATTGACCTCGCAGCTTGAGTCATGAAATTGTGCTAGCAGATCGGGTCATTTATTTTATTTTTTTTTTAATATGAGACAGATTAAGAAAATTATAAGTCAATTTCTAAAATTCTTCTGTTTAGAAGCCGTATATAATTTACTAGTTTCTTTTTCCCAGCGGTCTCTTTCAGGATTTTATCAGAGAAACGAGAACCGAGAAACGTGTCGATATCATTCCATCAAACGAGTTTGGAGTATTAGCCAGATCAAGTATGAGTCAGAGCTTATAGAATTTTTTGTGAGCAAAAAATACTTTCGGTAATCCTTTCTAATTTGTGTGTAGATAAAAAAATTAATACAATATTGTTGATGCCAAATGCAATAGAGGAAACAGTAGTATAATAATATTATTATTATTATTAATTCGAGATGAAAGGCAGCTAAACAGCTGACATATGCCTCATATAGTACGATAAGACCCATCCAAATATGACCGAGAAAAGCGTTGCTTAACTTCGGTAATCGGACGTAAAGCCAAAAACAAATATTCTACGTCTCCACTTCCATTACTAGAAATGAAATTCTTATAGTAATATATCCAAAGTTGAGAATTTTCATATAATCCTTGAACTAAAATATTTTTGAGAAATCATCTTCACGGGAAAAAGTATCTTCAGGAGAATAAAAAAAATTTTGAGAAAATTACCATAACTCTTTCGTTTCATGCCAAGAGATGCATCATTAATTTTTTTCTGAAAATTTAGATTCTTGGCTAAAAATATATATGTAGTGTATATCAATTATATCAGCTTGAAATTAATATTAATGATCATAATAACAGGCTTTCTAAAAAGTCTAACTTAAAAACTGTTTTCAATTCGAAGATAGATTAGTCAAAAAAACCTTTCCTCTTTCCGAAGAAATATTCTGATTCGTTAAATCAAAAAAGAAAAGAGGAAGTAAAGGTGAGTCCATAATTAAACCTCTGAAGAATAATTTCTGGATTTTGGGTTACATCACCCATACATATAAATAATATACGAGATGAAATCTGGGTTCCGGGTCAGTCGGGTACGGTCCTTCTCAGAAACTGATTCAGAGGCCAACTTTGGCTCGAGGCAAGAGTCCAGTGATGTATATTTGAGTTATGAGAAGATGCTACGAATTCAGAGATTTCTGACGATAAACAAGACTCTAGGTAGATGGAAAGTAAAGGATTTAATAGTGTAATGTAATTAACTGATCTATCAGTTTGTGACCAAACCTTACACACATATACATATCAAGAAAACCTTTCTGTGATTCATTTCACCTGCACTCCTGATTTTAAAACGATATGTACATATGTACATACGTGCATGCGCAAGTACACGCTCTATTTCTTATCATCACCGCTTTGAAAACATGACGCATTAAAAAGACCCCACCTCAACAATATCTGACCCACGGGAAAGAGAAAGGGCAAAAGAGAATTGCTGTATTGCAAAATGGTCAGTTTTACCAGTAAATTAGCTCCAATTACCTGAATACGAAAAAACATACGTACATTTTTTGTAAACGCATAAATTTTTGTGCAAAGATAAGTTAAAGGTTTAAAGACTCGATGATTTCTTGCTTCTTGATCGAAAGTCGTGGAGCTAAATAAAATTCACGTGACTAATATTGATTCAAATAACGAGCTGCACAAATAGGCAATATGTGTCAGGAAAATAGCGTCGGGTTCAGTCTGCACTGCATTGTTCAGACTGAAGCGGGCATTATTCGAACACGTAATCCAAAGTTCTTATGTAAGCAATTAAGGCTGGTTCCGCCTCTCGTGTCTGTGCTGTCAGAATCAGAATCAAGTTTCTCACCGAGGGAATGACAACAAACAGTTAATACAACCGCGCGTCGATGTTGTGAAGTCAACTTCGGTCTAAACGCTTCCAGCTAAGACTAAGTTAAGCTGGCATGATAGAACTAGGACATCCGGCAAATGCAAGGTAAAAGTGTTCTATGGCTTGTAAACGAACGCAAACGAACGCATAATGTAATGCTAATTCCCCGACAGCTATAGACTCGCTCTCGTGAAATATTGAATGCCTCCGGGAAAAGTAGATCGATGCCAGGAAACCTTATTATATCTGTTCAGGGTGGTCTATTTGATGCAGCTTTCGACTAATTTGAATAATAACATATACTATTTATTTATCTTCAATAAAAGGTTTATTTTGCATTTTAATATTTTATACAGGGTATACAAGTCGTATAAACTGATCATTCAAATCATATATGGATGATTTAAACCCCACTAAACACTCATAAATTATATAAATCTCATAAAATCAAGTCATTTTTTAAGTAAACTATCAGACCAACACGCACACTACGCGCAGAATTATTTATTTAATTTCATACAACTTCAAGTCATTAAAAAATCAATGAAATTTTGCTGATTCAAATTTAGAGAGCATCACTTTTTTTAGAGAGGTACTTCAAGAGATTTCTATAGGTATTTTAATGGATTTTGACCATTTTCAAGTGATTTTTATGAAGTTCTAAAAATTTTTAGGATTTTAAAAAGATTATGTAGAATTTTAAAGTATTTCAGGATATTTCGAGGAATTTTAATGGAATTCATGGAATTTCAAGAAAATTTTTGAAGCTAATTTTAAGGGATTTTAAATATTTTGAAATTTTAAAGAATATTCAGAGCTTTTCTAAGAACTTTAAGAGATTCCAACGAATTTTAAGACATTTCAAAAGGTTTCAAAGAATTTTAAGGGACCTTTCAGGAATTTTAAATGTTACAATACAATTTCCTGGAATTTTAAAAGAAGTCAAGAGATTTTAATAATTTTAAGGGATTTTGGGCTTTTTAAAAGATTTTATAGCATTTTCAGGATTTCATGGAATGTAACGAGATTTCTAATAATTTTCATTGATTTTAAAGGACGTAAAGAGGCTTTAAATGTTATCGAAGAATTTAAAGAATTTCAAAAAGTTTCTGATGGGAATATTCAGAGGTTTTCACGAATTTAAAAAGATTTCAAGTGATTTTTACGAGTTTTAAAATATTTGACGAGGTTTAAAGAATTTTAAAACTTGTCAGATAATTTTTTTGAGGCATTCACTGAGAAAAAAAGTTGATTTAAATCAAATAAACGTATATTTGTTACAGAGCCAACTAAAAAATATCTTTGAATTAAATAAAATTTATTTGATTCAAAGAAATTTTCTACTTGAATTAAATAATTTTCTAATTGAATTAAATAGAAAATTTCTTTGAATCAAATAAATTTTATTTAATTCAAAGATATTTTTTAGTTGGCTCTGTAACAAATATACGTTTATTTGATTCAAATAAACTTTTTTTTGGGTGTTTCAAAAGAATATTTACATAATATGATTTTTAAAAGAATTTGTAGAATTTAAAAGTATTTTGAAGGTTGTAGTAAAATTTTAAGGGAATTTACGAGATTGTTCTAATTACTAAAAGATTTTGAAGAATTTTTAAGGATTTCATGAAATTTGATAATATTTCTAACGATTTTAAGAGATTTTAATTTTTAAGAAATTCCAAGAGGTTTTTATGAATTTTCAAGGAATTTCAAGAAGTTTTTGGGAGTTTTAAGAAATCTTAACAAATTTTATGGTATTTCGAAGGTTTTCCTGAAATTCTTTTACGCTATTAGTTTGTTTTTCTTCTTTCAACTTCAAGTTATTCAAAAGCCAATCAGGTTTGCAACAACAATGTATGCGAGATTTTCGAGACATTTCATGATACCACTTTTTAAAGATATAGGAGGATATCCCCTACTGAAATTTCGACAGTAAAAAAAGACCGACAGTTCCGGTGCAATAAACAGAAAAATGCAATCGGAAATGGGGTGGGGGAGGAGTTCGCACTCAGCGAGGTTTAACCCTTAGAAAAATATTGGTTTAAAGACTCAGGTCGTCAAGGGGCGAATTTAGGGGAGCCAAAGCTTTAAATAACAGCAGAGTCGTTGAACCGCCACAAGACCAGTAAAAAGCAAGCAGCCGGACAAATAAATCTGAACAGGAGGTGGAGTGTGGAATTTAATTTTTCAAAGCAATTCACGTTATTCCATAATTTTAGATAATTACATATTCCCACAATGTTAGAAAAGTATTGTAAACGTACCTGTAAATCTGGCCATTCTATTTTCCCCTATTCAATCAATAAAACAGCCTCAATCGCTATAATTAACCTTGTGCCAGTTCTACAATTTCTAAATACTATTCATTTTTCTACTCATGTGGAAAAGATTGTATCTCTTGCTACTGTGGACTTATTTACGCTGACAAAATGATCCAGACTTCTGAGCCCTCAAAATGTACTCAACAAAATGACGATGCATCTTCTTCAGATGAGAGCGGCATCACATGAGCCATTTGCTTGGGAAAAAGGTGTAGAGGAAAAACAAGAAAGAGGGAAGTCAGTGATCTCGAGATAATCCTTCCTTCGCAAAGTTGCTACTCCAAGACACAATTTTTTGCAATAAATTTTAATAACCGTGTAAAAAGTCTGGATGATTTTTTAGAAAATGAGCTCAGCAGATTTCTTTGTTCAAGTTCTCATGTTGAGAAGGAAAGAAGTTGATTGAATTCTGAATGAAGCTAATTCAAGGATATAAATGCAAAAAATATAGTGTAGCTACAATAACCAATTAACCATTTCTCAATCAGTTCATTAAGGTCTTCACTTTAAACGCAAATAGAAAAAATAGCTACTTTCCCATTCAGAAGAGTAACTCATTTCAAATATGAATCATCTCTCTTTAACATTTCTGCTCGCATTTCTGCTTACTTTGAACGCAGGCCTGTTTTTCAATTAGATGCAGCAAACTCATAAAATTCAAAACAAGCGGAAGCGAGTGCCAAAGTCAACTTTATTAGAAGGCAGGGTTTAAAAATCAAATCGCATGTGAATCGCAGGCGGGGAATTATGCAAATTAGTTTAGCAAAGTGGAGCGCCGCTCAAGCGGAGAGGCGACAAGGGAGTGTTCAGTAAACAAGCTGCAAAAAGCTAACTTTTATTATCATTATCCCTTCCCATCGCCACAGGATACTACTTACTCGGATCTCTATCTCTCCAGTTTGTACTACGTTCTTTTTTATACTATTTTTTTCATTTTGTATTTCTACTGAGAGGGAATGAATCTTAGGGGTTCTATCGTGCCCCGGTGCACCAAAAGCTGACATGCGCGCATCATAAACAAGCTTTTAAGGGATTGGGAAGGAAGAGAGGGATATACGACACAATGGACACATTTTTACGGATTAGACTCTCATTGTATCCCTGCTCGTTGGGGATTTTATAAGCAACTGAAGAATTAAGCCATTATTTCAAATCGCTAATAGAGCGGATCATACTGCGCTTAAATTATAAAGAAAAAGTTGCCAGCTGCCTTCTGGATTGAGAAGCACTGCTATAAGATGTGTAAAAAAGAAGATGTGTAAAAAATTCTACGGTCTTGAGAATCTTGAAGATTATTAGTACTGGGGAAATTTATTGCAGTGAAAGATAGGTTGAAAAAAAATTAGAAGAATACACGGAGAAAACTGGATATTAAACCGTAATATCTAGCTATTTAACTATGGGACGACTATCTAGATATTTAGATATAATATCCAGATATTTATATAATATCTTGATATTAAAACTTAATATCCAGATATTAAAATATTGGATGTCAGAATATTTGGATTATATATTTTAATATCTGGATATTAAGTTTTAATATCAAGATATTATATCTAAATATCTAGATAGTCGTCCCATAGTTAAATAGATATATATTACGGTTTAATATCCAGTTTTCTCCGTGTATTCTCTATAAGATTGTAAATAAAAGAGGATTTGGAACAAACTCTAATAATTAGAGAACAAACTGAAAGTTTTTATGTCGTCTGCGAGCAGTGCTCCGTAATTAATAACGATGATAATAGCAGTGTTAATAATCATTAGATGCAGCGAGCTCTGCCGCAACTGATACGCGAATTGCAGCTGTTATCCTACCGGGTTTGCGTAACATACGCGAATTACCCGGTAATTCGCTGTAGAAAGTAGAAAGCTCGGGATTTTTATTAAAAATAACACAGCCTAATCATGAATCATTACACTTGTGTTATAAAATGGATTTAATGTTGAGAAAGATAGTTATAAGTCGTAACGAAAAGCACTGCTTTCATAACGCCTGATCTGTATGTTCTTTATAAATAAAATAAATGATCCTACTTTCTACTGGATGTGTAACACAAATGTAAATGTTTCTCTCCGCTTGAATCAGAACATAAACTTGAATGAGAAAATAGACATTTCCGAAGAAAATTATGAAACTTCTGAGAAAAATGAAATATTTGTCCATGAAAAATTAGATTGACTTGACCTCACGCAATTGAGAAACCTATGTAGGATTGGCACTCGCTTTCGCAATATCTGAACAATCGTTATTTGAATTGAACGTTTTACCACGAGAATCGCCAGTAAAGTTCGCCTTTTAAAACAAATCGTGGGTCGTGTTCTTAGCTACTTTTTAGTGACGACATATCCGGCGGAATATTGAACTTGATAAACTCAGGAAGTCATTTTACATAATGTACATCTGCAGTATCAGTTATGTGTGTCAATAAGAATACGAATTTGTGCATGACTTATATTTACATATTCGCATATGTAATATAAGAATAGAAAAGAGATGTGTTTCTGTACATTACCCACAAAGATGAAAAATCCTTGATTGACAAAAATGAATTCTCACCTGCAACAGAAAAAAGGGGAAGAAAATTAGTTACAATATTAAAAATTCAATAAAACATATGTTTCTTTCCGCCACATAAATATAATTTTCCTTAAAAAAAATTGTTCCCCTCTTCTAGAAGCTGGGGGAATAAATAATCGAAAATATCTCCAGTCTAGAACCAGAAAACCATTTCTCATCATTTTTTTCACTCATTTAATAAAAAAGTTATTGAAAAAGTGATTTCTGGAGACCACCTTGGTGTGGAAAAGGTAAAAAATGATGAGAGAGGAGGGTGGGAGGAGGCATAAATTATTATTTAGAGAAAAGCGAGAAAAATTTGCTTATACCACGAGGCGTGGAGTTGACGTCAAAATGTTCGATGATCCCTTTCAGGAAATGTCCTAAATACACAAACAGACGAGCCCTTCGCTTCATGGGGTCCATTGTACCTTAAGGAGAGGGATACGCATGGAACGTGCATAAACATTAGACAAATAGTATTAGAAGGCCCCAGTGCATTGCTCCGCATAGGTCTAATTTTAATGGTCTTCTCATGCGATCGAACGGATATGCCAAGCTGTACAGCTGAAGCGACTTTTTTTAACTCGTTGTGGAACAAAATAGGTCAAAGATCAGTGGAACTAGAAACCACAGGGCCGTTATACTTCTTAACTAAAGGAAATTACGAGGGAAATTATTCTTCGACACATTTCTCTTTAATTTGGCGCACCAACGACACTGATCAAACCAAAACAGGAATTTTCAGCACATTTAGAATAATTTTCAAGGATTTCAAGGTCACTAATCTACGTATGTACGAAATCGACCTAATTCTAGCAATAAAAGAATAGATGAAGCTAAAAGACCTGTTATTCTTTAGAGAATGAAGGCATTGATCTGTAAGGCATCTACTGTAAGTAGATGCATAAAAAAATAGGATTAATTGAAAGAAAATAAGAACGTCGAGTGTTGGTATTGATTTGAGAAATAATAAAGCTTTTGACTAGGGAACTGATTTTACTTACACGCACCACTGACAAGAGTAAACACGTGCCTTGTCTATGTAAACCAATTGATCATCCGCATGGACAGATCCAGTTTTTTTCCTAGACAAACTTCTGCTTTGGGGGATATATTAAAACCCTATTTATAGCGCACATACCGATATTGTGGGTCGTGGAATTTTATGGGGAATCTGCTCCAAGCTTGGTAAATTTGGATAAGGGTCGTTTTTCTGTATCCTAACATATATTTTAATGACCCTTTACTCTCAAAACTAGGCCATCTGAAACAACACACCGTGTGTGATTTTTACCACATGCACTTTTTATCTTCTTTTTTGCAGATCATATGAAAGAAACATATATAAGAATAACAGATATATAACATATATAACATATATTATATATGTTCTTAATTTAATGCATAACTATGCAATATTTGTGGCTATTCAAATATCTAAGAGTCCATGATAATCCGACTTCGTTAATCCGTCTCTGTCAGAGTGGAAAGTGCTATTCGTTACTTTCGCATTACTCCACCGATCCATTTATCCGAGTAAACGCCACAATTATTCATTCTTCCCTATCGTATTACCGAGATTGTCACGAATATAGCACCAGCATTTTCATTTAGTTAGGATTTCGAATTTAGGGGAAATGTACTCTATGGATGCATCCATTTAATTCCAGGTGTGACATTCACCACGAGGTCTAAATCCTAGATTTACAAGTCCGCCCGCAGACATCAGACGTAAAGCATCGTTAGATTCTTCCAGATCGACATTTGCATTGTATCGTCACAAAACGTGATTTATTGCCTTCTCACCGCGAGATATGTCGAGAAATCGTTAAATTAACGAACCTCAAACAGTTCGTGACTCGAGAGTGTTGAGAAAATGCATCAAATGGGGGTGGATGATGATGATGATGATGATGATGATGATGATGATGATGATGATGATGAGAGAAGAGGGATAGAAAAGGGGAGCGAACATATGCTTTTGTGTTTGTCTAGTCTCTAAACAATTAAAATAAAATTGTTGACGAGGAAAAAGAATTTTTTGCATTTCAGAGAGGGTTTTACTGGAACTATTAAATTATTTTTACAAAATAGAAGAACTTCCACTTTTTCTCCCTTTTCTAAAGTAAATAGTGCAAGGCTGCTGATTGTGAGCATAAGAAGAAGGATTCGAAGCACGTGATAGAATCAGTTTCTTGTGAAGAGCTCTGCAATAGCAGTCTGAAGTCTGAACCAATCAGGAATCCGATTCACTGGCAATTTATCCTCGCGTTGTTGGAAGAACCGAGCTTGCTTTCCAAGATAATCTTTTCAACATTGAAGAAGGTTGATTTAAAGTTTAAAGAACCAAAAAGGGAAGACGAGATCGAGGTTACACGAGAGAAAAATACTGGAACCAAGAATGCTATTCATTACTCTTGTAAAAGTATTATACTCGTGAATTTTATACTTTATAATAAATTGCACATTATTTTCATTCTTCGTACGTATACTGTACTATATTAATGATTTTTTAGAAATAAGGAATGCTTTAAGCCTCAGATGGATCTATTAAGAACTTGCATCATAATGCTTCTTCTTATGCATGTCTGGTTTTATCCTAAGCCGTTGAAAATTGTCTTGAAACTTTAAAGAATGGAGTATAGAGCAGTGAGAAAGGAGAATTGTAAGGAAGCGGTAAAAAGGTATTTTCCTCGGTCGTTTATGAAAGACATAATAGAGGAACCCTTCTTTTGAAAGAACCGCTTTGTAAACCGAACACTCTTGTTTCGCAGCTCGGATTCGATGCAATCCAATTCATATGAGACCAATGGATCTCAGAAAATTCAGTCAGAAAAATATTATTTTCAATATATACAATTTTTCGATAACTCGAATGTATATTCTTGGACTTGATGCAATGTCTCAATAAAGTGTAATTGCATCCGCTTAAAAAAAATCATCCCAATTAAGGCAGTAAAGCAGCTTCGCAACTCTAGCAATAATTGTTTACTCAAGTAACGACTCTGCATTTTATGATAACGATTAATTGAATCCATTAATTAACAATTCAATTATCAAGCATTGACTTCTCAATTAATTCAATCTCAAGTTATAAGAAACGATTTGTTACAAAGCTCGCATTTTTCATTGGAAGATACCATAATTGTGACAAAAATATATAAGATATGTTTTAGTGCACAGATGTTTCATGGCAACTTCCGGAACCAATCGGATTCCGCTGCGAGCGAGTCGAATGAAATTTAATCGCATCTCCGTTCAAAAATTCCTTTGTAACTTTTTTTACGTTTTCATTATCGCGATTTCTCCTGCGATTGAGTTTTTGCTCTGAATGTGACGTTTATCATGATATTTTAGGAAAAGGGCGGAAAAATCGAACAAAAAGAGCATTTCTGGAAAAGTGTGCTTAGGGTCCGAGGGTGTCATCACGAAGGGATTAAGCCAAAAGCGTGACTGCTCCCTTTATTTGCCAGAAATTTATGTCTCCGTGTTTTATTCGAGAGGATAAAAGGACCGAGTAAAAGAGAAATTCTGTGATTTTAACAGTAAAACTTGAAGGTGGATAAATTGATGTAACGTTAAAGTCTCAATTTCATCTTTAGTTTCAAATACATCGAATCTATTGTTAGTCTGAGGTGCTCATTGATCGGGGAGGACGTGAGCAAGAATAAGTACTGAAGGTGGGCGTAAAGATCGATTTCAATCGCAACAACCTAGCACCCATTTTATATCTGCATAGAGATAGATCAGCACAGAGATTCCAGGTCGAGCTGTGCTCAATGTAGATTGTAGACTCAGAGACCTCGTTATGAAACGCTTTCACAATGACAGAACTCCGCACTCGGTCAGTGTTGGCTAATTGCCGTTGATTCTAAGCAATAAATTTTAATTGCATTTTCCTCCGCGTTTTTCACTCGCTTGTTTATGCGCTGAATTACATTTATGAATGTCTTCTTTCTAGTATCTTTATGACCCTTCAGAATTAATACAACTTTTATCAAAGTGCACAACATCCGAGACAACATCCTTATTGTTCCAGCAGACCAGCATGTGTTTGCTTATAAACAATTCAAATAAAAGTTAGGTATTTCCATAAACGAGTTTGTTCTCACACGACGCACGACAGGAAAAGTATTTTCCGAATGACTCGGAGCAACAATAGAAGTAGGCAAATTGGTATTCAGCAATTGCAAATCAGTCCCGTTATTCAAGCGGAAACGGGACGTTGAATGCGATTACTTCCTTTTCTGATCCTTGTCGAAGAGAGGTGAACGGGCCTCGTAATTAACGCATGCCAATTTCAGCTGGAAATTATCCAAGGCTTTGGTCACGTTTACGGAGTGAGAATTCCCGCGGGAACCATTAAGTCGATAAACGATCTGCTAGCATGGAAAATGTCGTCTGCACGATAAGCCATTAGTCATTATCTCTGCAGGTCATCGTACGCCTCCCAAAAGCTTCACCAATTATCGTTTCCTCAGCGTAATTCATTTTTTACGAGTCTCTTTTCCCTTCATTATTCCTATCCTGCAATTCTCTCTTTTTGCAGCATCTTAACTAGAATATCTTACTTTTTTGTACATTTATAATGAATATTAATATAAATATGAATAAATAATGTTGTAAAAGTCTAAAAAGGAATTTCTGATGTTTAAAATTACAACTTTTTGTCTTGAATCGCGTGTACTTGTGATATGAAAGCAAGTGATGGTTGGCTGATCTGCTGAAGTATATGGAGTGCATGGAGTTACTACTTGGCAGCATGCAGCGTATAAATGAGACTTTCACGGTCGTTTTTCTCGATTCTCGATACTCAACTTGAAGCCACGCGACAGTGGGGAACCTCCAATCAGAAACGCGTTAATGTGGTGTCCCGAGCCGTTCCATCGTTCGATCGGGTCGTGGACCCGCATCAAGATTTCGGGGACCTACTTATGCAGACCTCTGCAACTCCGTTCAGCCACCTGCCTCGCAGCCTCAGAGACCGGACCCAAATAAATGAACAT
>CAJFCO010000122.1:870869-893654 GCA_904066015.1 Synergus gifuensis
TAGTTGGCTCTGTAACAAATATACGTTTATTTGATTTAAATCAACTTTTTTTTCTCAGTGTACTAATAATAAAAAGTTTATATAAAGATAGAAAATAATTTATAAAAATAATTATTTTTATGTGAAAAATAAATTATTAGTGAAGCAAAAAATATTTCAAAATATATACCTAAGGTTAGTGAATATTATTCGAGAGATTAAAAAGATTAATTATAGTAAACTTTTCATGTGTTGTTTATATTAGTTTTTAATATATTAATATTTAATATATGTATATGTATTCGTATATTTACATATCAGTTACCATCAGAATTATGAGATTTTATGGGATTATAAAGTAATTTTAAGGGATTTGACTATATATTTTGTAGAATTTTAAGTATATAATTTAAGAAAGTTTTAAGAGATTTTTAGCCATTTTACAAAATTTCATTAGATTTTAAAGTATTTTAAGAGATTTAATAAGATTTCATGGAATCTAGAATAATTTTAAGAAATTTAAAAGAGTTTTACGAAATTTATTGAGAGTTTAGAAATATTAAGTGATTTCACGGTAATTCGAGGAATTTTATGAAATTTTAAAGGATTTTACGAAATTGCATGAAATTTTAAATAATTTTCAGAGATTTGACTATTTACGAGACTTACGATTTACGTTATTTACGATTTACGGGATTTCATTGGATTTTCAGGAATTTCAAGGGATTTCATAAAATTTCATGGGATTTTAAGTAATTTTATGGGATTTCATGATATTTTGGAAGATTCTAAGTAATTTTAAACGACTTTAAGATATTTTATGAATTAAGTAAAATATTAAGTAATTTTAAAGACATTTAGTTCCAGAAATTTTAAAGGATAAGGTAAGATTATGCTGGATTTTCACGAATTTCAAGGAATTTCATAAGATTTAATGAGATTTGATGATATTTTGAGAGATTCTAAGTAATTTTAAGCGACTTTAACATACTTTATAAGATAATAAGTAATTTTAGTGAAATTTATTTATAATAAAGAATTTGGTAAGAATATATTGGATTTTCAAGAATTTTAAAGAATTTTGAGTAATTTTAAGAGAAATAATGAGACTTTACGGGATTTTGAGTAATTTTAAGGGTTATAACGATAGGTTGTGGAATTTCAAGGAATTTTATGGAACAGCAAAGAATATCAAGGAATATCAAATTTTACGAAATTCAAAGGAATTCCACCAGATTTTAAAGGATGTTCAAGGCATTTTAAGATATTGTATGGGGTACTAAGTAATTTTAAAGATTTTTAAAGGATTCAAGGGATTTCATGGAATCTTAAATACTTGCAAGATATTTTACCGAATATTAACTTATTTTGAGGACTTTCAAGGGGTTTTACGAGATTTAATTGGATTGTCAGGAATTTTAAGAGATTTCATGACATTTCATGGGATTTTAAATAATTTTAAGGTATTTTACGAAATTTTATACGATAATTAGTAATTTTAAAGACTTTTAAGGAATTCAAGTTCAATTCAATTTCATTAATTCAATTTTAGGAAATTTCAGTGGATTTTCAGAAATTCTAAGAGATTTAATCAGATTTAATGGGATTTTGAGTAATTTTAAGAAATATGAAGTGAATGAATGATCGCGCGCAGAGCACGCGGATCATAATTGCTAGTATAAGTAAAAAGAATATTAAAAAAATCACTTTGTAGAACTGAGGAGGTAAAGCAGGTTTAAAAAGAGACGTGAGCCGATAAAAATATTTCTAGGCAATAACAGTATCTTATTAGAATATTGAGGCTGTGATGAATTATTTATTATATGTACTTCATCATTCGCATAATCTTCATTGCATCATCGCTTCGATATTATTAGAGCTATCATCGTTTTCTCTCACAACACCCTTGAGAATCTTGCATACAATTTTCGAGTGCGTATCATTACACATAAAAATGATCGTGTAATTCTGAAAAGTGTAATTGCATGCTCTTATGATAATTTCAATGGGTCATCTAACTGCTCCACATTGGAAACATTGGAATTTTATAAAAAGAATTGGCTACAGTTACCATTCATAATAAAAAAAAAGGATTCCCAAATAAAGAAAGGATAAAACTTGTTACTAATAAATAAAATAGACGTTTTCATCAAGTGAATGGTTATTGTTAGTACTGAAAGATGAGATTAAAAACAAACAACCACATCTTTTGTTATCTTGGTTCCACATCATTAAACATCCCTCGCGCTAGGTAAAGATTATTCACCTGAATGAACGCCGCCATCGATGTCGGTTTCTTCGAAAGCACATCCTTCCGGGCACTCGTTCCGGCCAATCGAATCCTCAAGGATTTCCTTCTCGTTATCACCAACGAAATCGACATGATTGGATGAGTCATCACCACCGCTACCAGTAGCGTTGTGCCTTGCTGGCCTCACCAAAGCACTAGTGCTTCTAGCCAGTTTGGTACTATGAGTCCTTCTTATCAGATTTGCAAAGGTAGTATTATTATTATTATTATTATTATTATTATTATTGTTATGTTGCTTTGAAAGACCATGCTCAACAATCGACCTGGACTCTCTCGCCCTAGATTTGATCTTCGGTACGGCTCTCCTCTCAATTTCATCTCTAGATTTCTCGTCGTTTCTACACTTGTCGTCATTTCTAGACTTGTCATCATTTCTAGACTTCTCATCATTTTTAGATTTATCTCCATTTCTACATTTACGTCTACCTTCACCATTCTCAGTATCAATACAACCTATAGTGTTATTCAGTCTGTTGTCCTTTCTCCCAGCATCTTTCCTCCCAGTGAACCGGCTTTGAAACCTCTCTATCGTCTTGAAGGACCTGGTCCTCTCCACCTTCTTCTTCTCCTGACCCTCCTCCTTCGAGGCCTCGAAGATCCTCGTCAAAGACTGAACCTTGCCACGAGACTCGACCTCACATCTTTTCTCAACAACACCATTAGTCAAGGTATCATGATTGCTCAAAGTTCGGGTCAAGTGAGCGTTGGGTATCTTGGTCGTACCAATAGGGAAGGTGTTGCATGAGTACTTCTCGGGATCTAGGGACGCTGTCTTCGTGATTTTTGTACCTTGACGAGATTCTCCATCCAGGGAGACATAGAAGGTGGACCTCCTTTTCGGGGAGTCCTCCTGGTTCTCCACTCCTAACATCTTTAGGTGTCGAGCAATTTACATCCTTAAATTTACCTGGTTTAGTGTTTACAGTTTGTTGGCAATAATCTAGGTGTAACAGATTTACATAGTAATTCTTACGTCGTCTAATGATTTATCATATGTCTTCCAACAAGCTTAGCATGAGACAAGATTAAGAGTGGCAACTTTAACGATCGTTTTAACACTGATGTAAGACACTGATTTAATACTCTTGCCTGCTCCTGATCCGCGGATGTTCATGCTCAGGAGATAGACGAGTTGAAAAGGTCGTCTTCGCGCTTAGCTGATCGTGAGAACGTAAGAAAGGGATAATATCTCTTTCCCTGGCTGTCGGATTAATGGCTCCGGAGGACATATGTTAACTATAAACGTAAAATATCGTAACTCCAAGTTCAATGGATTCGAGTCGCACGTGGATCCAAAGGTGTCAGGGTAGACAGTCGCTTTAAATAACAACAAATCACTGTCAGTCTCTCCTAACTCTCTTTTGCACCATTATTTATTATATTTTTATAGAAAATATTTTCCCCGTTTAAAGATAGAGTATTCTTCACATTCACTCATCAACTCACTGTTTTTTAGCGAAGAAACCGATTTTGTTCTGGTTTATTTGTTTTTACACTCAGTGACACTGAACTGTGGTGATGGTTTCACTGACACTTCAATTTTATGCAGTAATTTTACACTAAGATATACATTTAAATGAATAAAGTAACTGTACGTAAACTATGCACTTTTCTTGAGAAAATAACTTTGGACTTTTTTTTATTTACACTTTGGAAAAGAGTAAAAAGCATGCACGATCACGAGAGCGCGAGACTTTCGACAACCTCTTGCCGACGACTATCTGCACCGGAGTGTCGACTTTTTCCTACTGAACATTCAGCGCCCCTGATGGCAAGTTCCCCAGATAGACGACGCATTTCGTTTCACTACGATGCACTCCTCCAGACTTCCTTTCACAAGAATATCCCGATTTTCAAGTAAAAAGGGCTTTCCTCCCTAATAAAAACTTTCGATTGATTTACGCTACAAAAAAAATTTCGTTGAAAACAAGTCTTTGGATGCTAGTCAAGGTTGAATTTGCGCCTATGATTATTACGAAATTACACTTGTCATGTGTCATTCGCATTTTGATGTCCACCATCTAACCATCTTCCATTTTTTCATGAGATAACTTGATGTTGCAACCCAATTTCCAAGGCAAATACCTGGAATGCCAATAAGTTGCGATGATTAATTCTTGAATGATAGACACATTCGACCCTAAATGACGTCACGCCTTGAACATTAAAGGGGCTGGGAAAAAACGTGACTAAGAAAGGAAGAAGGGTTAAATTTCCCGAAAATAAGACACGTCAGTTTGAGACACATTAATTAATTTACTTAGAGGGTGGCCACAAGAGTCAATTTTTTCATTTCACTGACATTTCCCTGACTTTTCCCTGACTTTCAGACAAATTTCCCTGACATAAAAATATCAAAATCCGAGCAAATTTTCAGTAAAAATACTATTGAAATTTTTCAAAAATTTCGTATAATATCACTTTAAATGTTTTAAAATTTAAAATCACTTCACACAACTTGAAATTCGTAAAAATCTCTCAAATTTGACAACCTTGGAAATCTCTTGAAATTTATTGAAACATCTTAAAATTCGAGAAAACCCTTGAATTTTCACTAATTGATTTAAAATTCCTCACGATCATTTCAAATCCTTTAAATTCGTCAAAAAACTTCAAAATCTTTAAAATTCCAAAAAATCTCTTAAAATTTCCTACAAGCTTTCAAAATTCCACAAAATCTCTTGAAAATCTCTTGAAATACTTCCAAAATTCCACGAGGAACTTTAATATCTCTTGCAATGCGTCAAAATTTCTTAAAATTATTGGAAACTTATTGAAATCTCATAAAATTCGCTGAAATCTTTTGAAATTCGTAGAAACATCTTTAAATTACTTAGAGTTTCACTATAATTTTTAAGATCCTATAAAATGTCATAAATTCTTTAAAATCTATTAAAATTCCATGAAATCCTTTAGTTTCACAAAGTCTCTTACGAATCATAATTATCTTGTGAAATCCTTTAAAATTCAATAAGGAAATTTGAAATTCCCTAAAATACATTAAAATCTCTAAATAAAAATTCTAGAAAACAAAAACCTCACAAAATCTTTTAAAAATAAAAAAAAATTTTTAATTTGTTTTAATTCCACGAGGAATATTTAATATCTTTAAAAGGTTTGTAAAAATGTAAAAATTTCTTAAAATTTTAACAAGCTTCTTAAAATTCTTTATAATTGCACGAAAAACTTTATAATCTCTTAAAATACGTAAAGATCTCTTTAAATTCTTGATAAGATCTTTAAATTCCACAAAATTCTACAAAATCTTTTATAAATCATAAAAATCTTGTGAGATTCTTTAAAATTTCAATAAAAACCCTTAAAATCACTGTTAAAAAATAAAAATTTCTTAAAATTCTTTAAAATTCCACGAGAATATTTTATAATCCCTTAAAATTTTTTAAAAATCTTCCAAGTTTTTTTAAATCCTTTATAATTCCGTGAAAAACTGTTAAATCCTTTAAGATACATAAAACTCTCTTAAAATTTTATAAAATTTCGCAAAATCTTTTAAAAATCATAAAAGTCTGATGAGAAATTCTTTAAAATTCCACGAGAAACATTAAAATCTCTTAAAATTACTTTAAAAAATCAGAATTTCTAAAAATTCTTATAAGCTTTTTAAAATCCTTTAAACTTCCACAAGGAACTTTAAAATTCCTTAAAATTCTTTGAATTCCCTAAACTTTCTTAAAAATCTCTTAAAACTTTATGAAGTCCTTTAAAATTCCACTAAATCTCTTAAATATTACACAAATCTCTTCTAATCCCTTTAAATTCCTAGAAACCTCTTAAAATCTTTTAAAATTATTGAAAATCTCTTGAAATATATTAGAAACCCAAAGAATCTTAAAGAATGACTGGAAATTCTTTATAATCCTTCGAAATCCTTGGAAAGTTTCTAAAATCTGTTAAATAAACTATAAAATCTATATATACGCAATACGACAAAAATAACATAATTAGCATACATTTCAATTTCTATTTTCCCTGACATTTCCCTGACTTCCCTGACTTATAATTTCTTATAATTAGATGATTTTTAAATGGAATAAAATTAGCGGAATTTCACTGATAAAGGGCGTGAAATTCACTGCTTCATCAGCGTATATACGCTGATTGGAATCAGTGGTACACGTATCATTATAAACTTATGATTCAGATTAAGAGAGTATAAAATAATGCAAATTTGCATTCAAGTTTTGACCTATTCGAAAGCTTAAGCCCTACAAGTTCTAATTAACTTATGTTGGTATAAAAAAGGAGTATTTCCTTCTCGAGGACGAGCGTATTTTGATACTGTTAAAGTGGCTTCCGAGATAAAATGTGAGAAGGAGGCAACCCTGTATGTGTAATGTGCTCGCGAAAAGGACGGCTAGACGCCAATTTCCTGCGTGTGGATTTTGCGATCCCCGTGTGACATGCATCCACACGTGTTCTGTCTTCAAAGCTCCGTGACTACCATACATTCATGTATTCTTGAATACTTAGTCGCAAACCTTCCTCTTGCAAGATGCGGATCCAAGAGCCAAGAAGAAAGCTGAAAAGGGTCGCGGGCAAAAAAAAAAGGAGTCGTCGACGCCCATCTCGCGACAAAGAAGCAGGATTCGTGCCAGCCGGTCGTTCAAGATCTCGTTACGGCTTTTTTTTCCCTCTTTTTTCCCATTCCTTCTTTTTAAGCGATGATCTACCTACCCTGCTGAAAATATTACTGAATTCTTGCAAAGCCCGGCCCAATTAACAGTTTAAAAGACGTCTTTATCAGCCTCAGAATTTGGTAGCAATTTATTTTAATCGTGGTTTCAATCCTATGGATATTTTCCCTCTTATGGTTTATACGCTTCCTAAATTTAAAAACAATTATACAATTCTTTTGAAAGTGTTCTTTTTTAAGATTCTACTCTGAAATTTTATTCCAGGTTAGCGGGACTTCGAGTTCAGAATGCTCGCAGTTGTAATTAGCATTTTACGGTCATATTCTATACAACGTTTGCCCTAAGTGTCAGGCAAAGAAGGAGCAGTCAACCAATACACGTATATATATATATATGAATTTGAACATGCAAAGTCTATTCATGTGTGCTCTGGCCTTTATCCACGTGCAAAGCGGACGTTTACAACATCCTCTGGAGCACTTTTGAATATAAATACCGAGAATGTCGAGGAGAATGCGAGAATGTTCGTCATAGGTTGCATGTCTTACAATTTGTCAAATCATCGAAAAAAGAATTTGCAAGATCAGGAGTTTCTCATTTGCAAAGGCAAACAGAAAATATTTAAAAAATTAGTTGTGAAGTTGTATCATCTTTTGTTGTCAATGGCTTCATTATTATATTTGAGTTATAGATTTACTATTTTATTTTATTTTCTAATACAGACTTAATATCAACGTATATACGGGGACTCGAACCCCGACAGGCTGAGCGAATTAAAGCAATGCCTTAATCCACTAGACCACCTGTCATCCTACTAGCTATCCTATGTATCTCTTACATATTTAATAAATCACTTGTTTTGAATTTTTCTATTTCGTTTGTATGTACACAAGACGCACAATGAAAAAATTTAATTCTTAATTTTAAAATTCGACAATTACTTGAATTAATAAGAATAATAACAATAATTTAAATTGTTAATTGTATTAAGATCACCTTAACGATTATTATTACTATTTATTCACCAGTGAATGTAACCCCTAATAAAAATTAATTTCCCCCTAAATAAAAACATAAAACTCTCTCCTTGATAAAAAAAAGTTAGGTATTTTCATACAATAACCAGAAGTTTAATTAAATTTTAAACCTCTTCATACATTATTTTCACAGATTGATTACCCTGCCCCAAAATTAGACACTTATTAGGATATACTCCCTTCAATTTTCCAGAGTAGTCCGAAAACTCAGCAGGAGGTGAAGCGAAAACCAGAACCCATGTCCGCTCTCAGAATTTATTATTTCATAAAGCTGATATGCAGTCAAATAAAGAAGTCTTTGTGCCCATCGTCGAGTGTGCCGAAAATTTTACTAGGGTCATAATGATTCGAATAAGGCGATGTTTAATACCGAGGAACGGTATTTAATTACTCCCTTCAAAAGGGCCTCTGTAGAAAAACGAAATGAGCGAGTGCACCAAAATGAAATGAGAAATTATTATCAGGGTTTGGGGCATTATGCGTGGGAAGAAAACCTTAATGTGCATGTATACTGTCAAGGCGCCAGACGAAGAGTTAACACTCACTTTTTTCTTGTCGCCCTTTATGACAGACGAAGAAGGATTTTGGGTTTACAATCGAAAAGTATCTCATGAGAAAAATACTGTCGGTTTTTACTGAAACTCTTTTCAGGAAGAAAAGGTTTTGAAGAAATGAATGCTATGGCGAAAGAAAAGATGATTTTTACATGCGCATATGGTGAATGATTATTGTGTGATTGAATCTGTATTTTTATTCATGGTACCGTCTACAAAAAACTTAACTTGAACTTGCTCGAAAATATCGGGACCTACCTACTCGCGGTGGGCATGGACGCAAGATTTAAGGGCCATGAAAGTCTAATTTACGAGTGCAGAACGGAAGAACAGGGCCGAGAAGCTCAAATTATTTGTTTCTCCTTTTTTTCCGCGTGTGGGCTGTACAAAGTTTAAAACGCGAGACGGAACGTAAAAACAGGATAAAGTAAAATCAAAAACCGAAAAATTAAAATTTTGTAATAGTGAGTTAAACAAAAAACGATCTAGCTTTCCAATTCAGCGTCGATTGACAAAAACTACAAATGGAGTATAAAAAGTATAGGTTGTGAACTCAACAAAATTCCAAATTTCTAATACACCCAGATCAACCAGAAATTCATATACACAGATTGTGTGCCAATCTGAATTGAAGTCAAGTAAACAAATAAGTTTATCCAAAAAATAGTAAGCTTCGATTTTATGTTATAACCTCTTCGAAAAAAAGTAATGCTAATATTTCTTGTTCTAAAGACAGGGAAGTTTTTTTAATAAGAGAATTAACTTTACCAATGATGATACCATCACACGTCTTGGATTGAAATAGATTCTTACCTGAAACAGAGAAAAAGAAAATAAAAATCAATATATTTTTTAATCGCTTTGACTGTAAGAAAACATTATTCAGTTCCTGAATCATTTAAATATCTAATATTGTAAGAAAAGAGCTAATTTTTGTATAAACGTTTGTTGAAAACTCAACCCTATAATTCCCAATGGAAAAAGTCACAAAGCCAAAAGCTTTGTTCAACTGAACAATTGCAAAATGCATGTTCCAAGTAGTGATAACTGCATTCTGCAATTGTGCATCACATGTAGTTTCTTTGAATCTTAATAATGAATGCAATACTCAATTAAAGCAGGAGGAAGTAGCAGCTGTAGATTCTAAAATACTACTTTCGACTGCGGGAGCTTGATCTCCATTTGCATAACGCTGCCGGACGTTGGTCAGCATACTGATTTTGGATATGAAATAACGGATGGACAGGCGCACAAATTTGTTGACCAATGAGTTGTGCGTGATCCAGTACAAAAGGAATCCAATGACTATAGATTTCATGCCCTAAGAACGTGTCAGGTCTGTCACTGAATTCTGCACAACTGACTCAATCTTTTTGAACTCCTCACGTCCAAATGAACCATTTTCTCCATTTCAGATGACCTTGCTTTTTTTTAAGGTAAGGGACACCTTTAGCGTAAAATCAACAATAGTGCTCAACAAGCAGGAAATCTTACCTAAAAAAAATTCAGTTTATAACAAAATAGAAACTACCTTTACTATTCACTGAAAAAAATGGTTTAGCTGTCCCAGCTAGACGTATAGCTGGATTTCGTAATTCCAAGAAAATATAGCTGTGTTACCTAAATTTCAAGCTGAGTTACTTAAATATCTAGCTGTTTTAGTAAAATTTTACCATCCAGAAATAATCTAGCTAATTTACCTAGATAATTTTTAGATGGAAAAATTTAGCTAAAACAGCTAGAAATTTAGGTAACACAGCTATATTTTCTTGGAATTACGAAATCCAGCTATACGTCTAGCTGGGACAGCTAAACCATTTTTTTCAGTGTTCGTACCAATTGTTCATTTTGAAATATTTTGCAGTTGATGAAGAAATATTTCACTAATATTTGAAGGTGTTTGTAACAAATTAAAATGACGAAGGTATGTATATGTATAATTCTATATTAATATCAGAAATATTAACTTGGACAAAACGCTCGCCACTCATTCAAGATGTAATTCGATTCCAACAGACATGCGACCTTGAGAGTCAAGCGCTGCCCACCTGTTGTACTCAGTATCCACCAGGATGCACGGTGTTGGAGTGTCGTCTTGATGGCAATCAACCCGTGGCTCATGTGGTCCATATTCCCTCCAACAGTACCCCATCAGCAATGTGTCTCCTCATGGAAACCAGGCAATCCCAAAATGGACCCTTTTCGAGGTAGGGGGTCACAATTATCAAATGCAAAGCCATATCAATCATTCTAAACTTCCCTCTTCGTAAAATGAAACCTCCTTGAAGAATATTTCCACTGAAAAAAATATTAATCCCAAACAAGATAGTAAAACGAGACGAGTTAAGCTAAAAACCCAAGCAAACTGAAATCCGATATTTTCTTTCCAGAGTGGCGGTTCGACCTGAGAAAAATGTCACGACCACACCTCAGGCCCAAGAGTCTTATCACCTTGAATCTCGGAACGGGCCAAAAGGTGCAGTAGCCATAGTGGGTCGTTCACCGGCTTATTCTGACGGCGCTTCCGTGATGAGTGGCCCACCAGTGATGCTTCTTGAGACCACCAAGTCAGAAGGTCCCATTGCGAGAGTACTTTACCACCCAACTGCAGAAATTGAGATTTGCTCACAACACAAAGTCTCAACTCATATCGAATGCACGACAACACCAGAGGGGCCCTTCGCTAAGGTCACACAAAGTACTTCGGACAAAGAGGCTGTTAATCGCCCTCAAGAGTCTAGCACGTGCTTCGAGACATTCGTTCAAGAAGATGGCAGCTGTCCCACAGCTACTGCTACTAAGGGACACTTCAATAATTGCGTAAAGATAATTTATCAACTTTCTATCCATTGCAGGCATCATAGTATTTTTTGTCGTAAGAAAAGGTGAAAAAGAGATTTTATTAGTTGAATTGATTTTATTAGTTGAACTTGTGATGCCTGCGATCCTTCGATTACTTAAAACCTGCAAAAATCCAAAAGATGAATTATTTTTTAAAAAGGGTTCTTCATGTGAAAAGGAGATACTAGAGACGAAAATAGTCAATGGTAAAGTGAGAGCAAAGGGGCTAGTGAAACCGAATGGAACACGTTTGTATTTGGAATCCAGACCCTCTGAAGAAGTACCAGGAGCGAAAATCGATCAGTTAAAGGGTTGCAAACTAGATCGGTTTATAGATACTCTTCAAAGATCCAATGGCAAAGATCTTAATCTCAAAGGTGAACTGTCTTGTTCTGCAAAGATCAAAGAGAAAATAGAATCCTCGATGGAATCTAGTGCATCTAAAGTTTGTCCTTCGCTTCCTGCAAGTCCTAGGTCATGTATTTTTCAAGAAAGTCCTGCAAAGAGGTCCCCAACTCCTAAACCAGCTGCTCTATCCAGGAGAAATGGTCTAGATCCCACCCCATCTGAAATTCAGGGAAAGGAAGGAAAGTGGAAATACCTGAAACCTATCAAGAAAATTCAAAGGCCACGTGTTTGTTCTGCCAGATGTCACGAAAGTGGCCAATTCGATGCAGTACCTTTGACCAAAGACGAGCTTTCCGAGGATAAAACACAGGATGCTTGCAAAATAGATGTTCCTAAAAGAGAAATTGATTTTCCAAAGAAGAATGGTTCTAGGAGAGAAGTTGATCCTAAAATAAAGAATCTAGAGCCAAAAGGTGGGACACTAAAGACGGAAGTTAGGGGTAATTATTCTACTTTCGTAGAAATACCTCTTCCATCACCTGATGAGTTAATCAAGAATTACAGAGAGTATCTTTCTGAGTCTCAGCTTAGGAAATATCAGTATTGTTCCTCTAGAAGAAATGGACTTCAGGACGAATGTTATCTTTCTGTCCCTCGTGCTGTTGTAGAGATAAAGAGGGAAGAAATGAATCAAATGAGACAGAAGAAAGAAGAATAAATAATTTCAAAATTAGTAACATTATAAGTTATATAATCTCAGAAGCGAAATTTTGAAATGATGTAATTTCTGTATAAAGGGTACTTGGATAACTGACAATTTGTTGATAGCTTGCATTTTCTTCTCTTCTTGTAATAATTAATTGAAAATCGGTCTACTCTAATTATGTGATTTCGGAAAAAGTGAAAAGTACATAAAATCCAGCATATCGGTGTCAAGTCACTGTTTTTCTTCGAAGAAAATGATGTAATCAAATTTATCGCAGATAATAACATTTTAATTTTAAGAGGAAGTTACGGTAACTAACTAGCAACCTTTAAACCGTAACGGCAATTTGTCTTTATGATTACACATGTAATCATAAAGACGTGAGAAATAATTTTGCAGTAATTTAAATTACGAGAGGAAAGGAACCGCAGAACATATAGAAGTGACCGAAGTGCGACTTGGCAAAGTGCTTTAAACTTGGATCTTAGACTTTAGAGACAAGGGGAGAAGGTACAACGACCTACTAGTTACTGCGGGTCGAGAGAAGACTCGCACAGTCATAAAACGTCAAAAATGGAGAATCGGGAAGAGGAAAATCGCCAGTGCGGGAACTAAAACTGAACGGTTGAAACTGACGAGAAAAGATCTAGAAATTCCTGGCAATAACAATATAATGGCACCTATTATCTTAAACGTTTGTTAATAAATCAAGGGTGACAATAATAAGTTTTTTATAGCATAAAAGCAGAGCATGATAAAAATTAAATAGAGTTTTTTGCTCTGATTTATTTAATTCGAATTTAGATTATCATTTTTAATGAATTTCTTGGCTGGTTTCATGTGAAGACATTTATCAGAGTTAGAATGGATAAATCGAGTCGGGAGCTTTTATGGACCATTCATTGTGGAATAAATTTTTTATGTGACGAGGGTCACGGCGTCGCCAATATTGTGAATGAAAAGAGCAAACAAACGTTTTACCGACGACAGGAAGTTACTGTGTTCCATCGGGAATTCTCGAGTAGTTGGACTGACTCCAGGATAAAGAGAAAAAGAATAAATTCGTCAGAAAAAAATGTGTAAAAAATGTGTGGGAGTTCCCTCTGTTAATTAATCGGAAATTCTAATAAAATCGGAAATTCGTTCATTCTGATATCAATTATATTCTAAGATCAAAGAAATTTCTAAAAATAATATGCAATTTATATAATAGAGGATGCAATTTATATTCTTTTAAGTAATTTTGCATATATGAAATTCGAACTTTAAAGTAGTTACTTGAATGGTTCTGCAGACTCTGCAGTACTTTTTAGATGAAAATAGAATATGATAAAATGGAGATGAAGAGGAAAAGATGAGTTAAAAGACTCAGCATCGGTAGAATTCACTTAACAGGCCGGAAGTAGTGGAACGTGAATCGTACTTGCGAACACACACAACACAATCATACTTGCCAACTTCCGTTGGCTGTCACGGGTCATTTACATGGTGTAAGACGCGACCGGAATCAAGCATTTTCGGTTGTCATGTTTCCGGTAATAAACGTATGACCTGCACTTAAAAATGCTGAATTCATCGTTGAACAAATGTCAGTTGTCGCTTTACAATTTAAAAAGAAAATACACTAAAAGCTACACTGAGAAAAATGTTTGGTTCGAACAACAAAAATTGTTGGTTGTGCCAACAGAATTTTTGTTGAACTAACCAAAGTTTTGTTGTCCGAACAAAACAAAATTATAGTTTGTAAAAGAATTATTTAAAAAAGAATTCAAGGATATGTTTAGTTACTACAAATTATGCAAGGAATCTCATCATTGCTGTGTCTTTAACCTGATCCTAGTTTGTATTCTTTAATGGCGCGAGGTAGAACCCGATTAGGCTAAGGTTCCTAAAAATGCTGGCAGATGTTGCAGAAACTCCCAGTAAAAAGAAGAGCATTGGAAGGGATTAGAAATTTAATTCCATCCTATTCGAATCTGTGCGAATCAATTCCGTCTTTGTCTTGAATGCCATCTTCTTTATAGAATAAATAGTCCAAATTTTATGCCATTTTATGCCTTCCAATGCTCACCTTTTTACTGGGCTGGCACTGGCCAATTTCCGTTTCATTAGGTGTTTGCAATTTAAATTTCTAGTGATTGCAGGTGATTTCTGAATGATTGCAAGTGAATTCCGAACTTCAAATTCATAAAAAAAGTGCCTCTTGGATCGCCTTTGACAAAGTCTATTTATTCTCAGTGTGTTGAAAGTCCCTTATCGATTTTAGTCAAGGGGGTCGGGTTTCATTAAGACACACACACCCCTATCAAAGAAGAGTCCTCTCAAGTGGTTTTTCAGGCATGAAAACGTGGTCTTCACGGAGTGAACGAGGAGGAAAGATAGATTGAGGAGTCAGGCGTGAATCCATATGAGGGAGTGAAGGAAATTTACCGAGAGAGGGAGAGAAAGAGAGAAAATAGAGAAAGAGAGAGAATAGAAAAAGAGAGAAAATAGAAAAAGAGAGACAAATCGGTGGATACACGTGAGTGAAGAAAATAGGATACGTAGAGAGTGCAGCAAAAGCCCATCAGGGACAGGGTCAGAGAGAGAGAGGGAGTTTAAAGGCAAGAGCGGGTCGTGACGAAGGAAAGAGACAGCAGAATGAGTGAAAAAGAGACAGAGAAACATAAAAAGAGAGTGGAGAGTGGAAGAGAGAAGCTATAAGAAAAAGAAGAAGGATGCTGGGAAAAGGAGTAGACGAACGCAAGAGGAACAGGAGAGGCCTAATGTTTATACACAGAGTGATCAGACGTAAGACAGAGAGAGGAGAGAAAAGGGAAAGGAGATAAAGAGAATCCCTGTGGTCAGAGAGAATACGTGACTCTGCAACCTCAGACACGCTCGATTCAAAACGAGTTCCAACCAAAGTTACCGGAGGCTAGAGACATTTAAACGTTTTCTGGTCAGTCCTTAATAAATCAAGTATAATTGTATAATAAGGTACTAAAATATGATCGATTATTTATCTTTATAAAGTCAAATAGTCTTACTGAACGATTTAATGCGAGATCTATTGTTACCATTGTCGTAAACAACAAAGAGTGCTTTGAAATCTGGTTGTAGCCATCTACCCTTGAGATTTGAATATCATGATTAAAGAAGGGATCGAAAGATAGAGGATAGTTCGAAGATAGAGGATTAGTTACAGGTTTAAAGTTTATGAATCAAGTATTTACTATTTGTACAATTGCAACGTTTACCATCCGAATACAAAAGCAAATATAGAATTATGGGTTTAATATTTTTAAATCTTTTGAGATTTTTAAAATAGAAATCTCGTATTGTTAGTACTAGTTTTATTTCGAAAAATGATCTTATTAATAAACTCTGTAATGTACTTTTATTTCTGTGACTATAAGTAGTAGCCTACTGTTATCATTTTGTCGCCAAGGCAACGTCAACATTATCAACGTCATTATCGGTCAACTGAACTACAAACACTCGAGGGGTTGAGAAATTCATTTTTTATATGCTATAGAAACTCGTAATAATTATGTCACCTGAAACTTTCGTTTGAAAGTCCTTTTGATCAATAATAATATCGAACAATATTTTGTTTTATTTATATATGACTAACGTATCTTCATTTGTTATTTTCTCTCATGTCAATTGAAACTCTAAACCTGTAATAAAGAATTAGTTAACCTCAGAAAAATTATATGTTGAAAATATTTACATACATATTATATTAAAATTGATCTCTGTTATACATAATGGCATCAGTGAAGGAGCAATTATTAACCACGGTTAAAGAACCAACTAAAACAGGTAAAAATAAAATCACGATAGTTGGAGCTGGTCAAGTTGGAATGGCGTGTGCGATAAGCATATTAGCAAGTGTAAGTAATTTCAAAATGTAAACTAGTAATTTAAAAATGTAAAATAGTAATTTCATAAAGTAAAAAAATCAAGATAAAATGAACTAGATTCAGCTTCGATAATTTTTCTAGAACGTGTCGAATGACATCGTCTTAACAGACATGGTGGCCGACAAATTGAAAGGTGAAATGCTGGATCTCCAACACGGAAGTTCATTTCTGAAAAATGCAAAAATTTCCGCAAGTACAGATTTCGCAGCAACTGCAAATTCAGCAATTTGTGTCATCACAGCCGGCGCTCGACAACGAGAAGGCGAAACTCGTCTGAATCTAGTTCAGCGGAACACTGACATTTTCAAAGAAATTATCCCTAAAATAGTCAAATACAGTCCAAACGCAATTCTCCTAATTGTTTCAAATCCAGTGGATGTACTGACTTATGTAGCTTGGAAGCTCTCTAAATGGCCCAGAAATCGAGTAATTGGAAGTGGGACAAATTTGGACACTGCCCGATTTAGATTTTTACTTTCTCAGAGGTTGAATGTTGCACCAACTTCCTGTCATGCGTGGATTATTGGAGAACACGGCGATACCAGTGGTAAGAATTATGTATTACGGAAGTGGCTAAGAAATAAACCCAGCAGATCGAATTTCCCAATCCTTCCTAAGTTGATGAGCAGGTTTCATTCAAATTTAAATTATTTTCACCTTTTCAGTCCCCGTGTGGTCTGGAGTTAACGTTGCTGGGGTCAGATTACGCGAATTAAATGAAAAGATCGGTACAGATAAAGATGACGAACAATGGAATGAAATCCACAAACAGGTGGTCCAAAGTGCGTACGAGGTGATAAAACTCAAAGGTTACACTTCCTGGGCCATTGGTCTCTGTGTTGCGGATCTCACTTCGTCCATACTTAGAAATACGGATCAAGTTCATGCGGTATCAACTCTGATTAAAGTAAGAAATCAAACCAATTGTGTACAACACATATTCGAATTTAGAACTACACAGCAATATAAATAATTTAATTCATATTTATTTATAAATAATTCAGGGATTTCATGGAATTAAGGAAGAAGTATTCCTCTCGTTGCCCTGCACCCTTGGCGAAGATGGCGTTACTTTCGTAGTTCAGCAAAAGTTAACTGACGTTGAGACAGCACTTCTTCAAAAATCAGCAACCGCCATATATCAAATTCAAAAGGGTCTCAAATTTTAACCAGTGGAGTTCGACTCGCAATCAGTTAAACAGTTATTACCTACATCTCAAACGCATTCGAGAACGCATTTATACCGCAGATTTAAATAAAACTGATAACAATCTAACGTGAGGGACCAGGGGAAAGTTAAAATTAGATACGAAAAGGCCTTGATACAGGTTTCAGGTGTGCATAAATTATAAAAGACTTTTCCTGAGGGTAAAATGAGGTACTTCGGCGAGACAGGATCTTTCGTGCTGCCCTTGAAAAGGTGCGTTATGACCCGTGTGTGATTTAAAAGCAAGAGGTAAACCAGGTAAAGTGGTAAGTCGAGACTCGAACATCGCTGTACATAATGTATAAATGTTCCAAGAGTCTACAGGGCGAATCATAAGTGGGTTGCTGGTTGCAATGAGAGGTTGATTTGCTTGCGTAATGATACAGTATATCACCTTTTGCGGTCAACGATCCGAAACGAATGCTCAGGCGAAGGGAGGACCTTATACTGACCATGATCCGCTGCTCCTTGTAGGGGGTGTACCGATAAGTCGATCCTTCGTACGGCAACCGCATGTATATACAGATATATTACAAGAATACAAGTACCGAGCATAAGTTCTCATTATATTCGTCGCCAATCTATTTTATCGTTCACTAAGCGCCTCTGTAATCGGCACGCGATTCGATGCGTGACTGACCCCATATTTTTATTCGATAATAATCTGGTGTAAGAAACAATTGTTCCAGTTTAAAATTTTGTAAATTTTTTTAATTATTAAATTATTTAACTTGTACAGAGAGAAGAAAAGTGCTATTGAAACTCGAAAAAATTGCTTATTACAGAGATTATTAAATGGTAGTTTTCATTTTGTATATAAAAGAAGTTTGGAATGAGAACCACTGGTTGGTGGTTCGAGGCTTTGACGCTAGAAGCGCCACTTGCTGGCAAAATGTTTTATCGAGGCAGAAGCCGGTAAAATGAAATTCTGTAATCAGGGAGTGAAAGTCGATAAAGCGGTTTTCTGCTTTAAGAAGTATAAAGATAAACTTTGAGCCTTAATTATCCTGAATTAATTTGCTTTATTTTAATTGTACCATAGTTTTTGACAGTGAAAAGCCCTCTATATTTTTTTGTATAAAAAGCAGAATATAAAGAACATATTTTTTTACTTTATGAATATTTACGTATGAAGATCATAGTTACATTTGCGTGCATATCACAGAGGTAATTAAATCTTCACCCGGGGTATATGTGAAAGGAAGTAGGATAGAAAATGCAAAAAGAGAGGCGGAAAAAAGTAATTAAACGTCCACTCGTAAATTCCGGCCTGGTGTCAGGGTCGGCTCTCGTCTGCGAATGACCAGAGAGAAAAAGAGATGAATCTGGGGTGTGACAAAGGGTCCGGACTGACAGAATTGACCATAAAATATGATGAGATTGTACAAGAGCATACACAGTTTAAACTATAGTTAAAGTTTGTTTAAAGTATAATTAAAACATGAGATTTCAAGAAGAGCACAAGGAAAGATTGCAAAAGTATGAATCGCGAAAATCCTGCAATTGCTCATCTGGGAAAGAAAAGAGCAATTTTGAAATGCTTATATCACTGAAGAACGATAGCAAGAGATCACATAATGAATTAATTCTACCATTATTATCGCACCCACTGAATTCCGCGTTAGCCAACCTTGTAATTAATATCCTCAGTGGTATATAACGGTTCATACATACGTAACAATTCGCTGTGCAGAATTATTCATGAATATAAGTCTCAATACGAAGTAAATGTAAGCACAAGATCCGACAGAGTGAATATAAAATCAAATAATCGAGAAACAAAGCAACAAGGAACACTGAAATGTGGGAAATTAAATATTTACAATTAATTTTGTAAGATTTGTTTTCCGGATCTATAGGAATTTTAAAAGATTCTTTGCAGAAACTTATAGTAAGCGACTCACTCGATTTAAGAAACGAAAGTTATTTTTCTTCGGACGAAAATAAATGAAGTCTGGGGTCCTCTTTCACACTTAATAACACCCGTAAAATCTTTTTTCTGCCTTAAGTTTGTATGTCTTTTCAAAATTATGACATCTTAATAATGAACTAACAAAAGAATTTAGTAAATCATAAACTAGTTAATCACTAACATTTCCCTTAACTATCATTAACAACCTGCTGTGCATACATTACTTGTATTGAATATGCATGAAAAGATACAATAATAATACATATGTATTATACATATGTATTATTATTTTACATATGTAAAATTAATCTCTTTTTCCTCAATATAGTGCGTAACTCAATTCCCGAGTCATAAACCAGTAGTAATGTTGCTCAATCGAGAACATTGTTAGTTTCTGAGCACGTCCTCTCTTTGAGAATATTATGGCCGCGTAGGCCTTGGCGCAAGGCGTTAATGCAAAGGATGCTTAGACACCGAATGTTGAAACTACAAATATCTTTCTCGTTATTGTGATATTGTTTCTCGACCTCAGTAAAAAAAGCCACTCCTGTCACTTCCGCGACCTACGGTTTGATTCCAATTCACATCAATTACAACACCTTTCATTGTCAATATTTCTAGACCTGAACGATCATTTAACTCACAAATCTAGAAACAATACAAAAAAAATTCTCGTGCCTACGTTACAGGCTTTTTTTCATTAAATTACTTTTTTGCAAAGCATGCTGCAAGAGACATGGCTTTGAAACTTTGAAGCGCCTCGGATTCCTGCCATACTGAAAAAGAAACCTGCTGTGGTTTTTTCTATTCAAACATGATGATTCATTGGTGAATTCTACCATGCAAATTTAAATAATATAATCATGACTTCACCCGGCGAATAATAAACATACGCCTTTCTATTAATGTTCTTACCTTCTGCATCTCGAAGTAACTTTTCATATTTCGAATTCCTAGGAAGAGATTTTGCTTTAGACTCACCTGTAACAGAAAAAAAAAACGATCATTATAATCTGTTTTACAAACTTGAGATTTCTGAGATTTTAAATATGAATACCATGAATTTTGAAAAACATTTTGCAAAATTCATATATTTTGTACTTTTATGATTCTCGTTGTAATCTCGCCCAATCTAGGAGGGCAATATGGCTCACCGGATGGCAATCGGAAGTCATATGTGCCTCTGGAAGTAGAAGTGCAAGACGTGCCTTGAATCTTTCGAGGACAAAAGCTCGTGGACATGCAGGCTCGACGATTCAGTTATGCAACCCCATTTCAAGTGCAAGTTTTTCACATGGACAGCTTTTTTAGATAGCACACACTGTACATTGTACAGCAACGCAAGTTTTAATGGATTCAATGACCATATCAGGTCGCGCTCCAATTCTTTCAACTTCTACGCACATTACTTTAGAAGATACGTATATAATTATATAATAATATATATACTACCTTAATATTTCACCAGAATTTCAATCCGCAATAATCGAGGTAATATTCGACACGTTACGAGATTTTATTTTGTTTTACATATTTTCTGAAGTGCTTTAGCGTTAGAAAGTAACATAAATCAAATATTTTTGCGATATCTTAGCCTCGTATAAAAAAGGAAACGAGCCCTTCTCACGGTTATACTTTTTCATTGCAAGAAGATTACAAAATCGTTGTAATTGGCGAAACCGCTCTTGAAGATTACTTCTTGACTTTTCCCTGGTCATATATTGTTTTACCTTCGAATGTTGCATCCAACAACAACAAAAAAGTAAGTGCCAAGCCCTATACTCGTCGAAGAATCGCACTGGGGGCGCCCAGGCGAAAAAGAAAACCATACGAGTTCACGCGAGTTCGCATATTGTACTAGTAAATAATTGACAGAGAAAACAAATTACGAGTCGAAGTATACGTACGTTGCCGTAGGTGTAATTATGACGTGCGAGCCAGAGTAATAAATATTAGCTACGATCAGGCTTTGGGGCTTTTGTTCATAGGGATATTCTAGGGACTAGGAGAATCCTTTATACCCAGTGTTCTCTGGATTTTTCATCAGATAAATATTCCTAGAAATATCCAATACGCGTTTCTATTGATCCAACATGGATTTTAAAAATACAAAGTATTTTTATAATTTGGTCAATTTAAGCAGAGAAAAATATTGGATTTTTGTAAAAAAATATTTTTTTTTAGGAAATCTTGAAGAAAGGAAGATTTGTATTTTTTATAAATTTAGTAGTTTTCGAGTAAAATGAGGAAAATCATTTTTTTATTTCCTACTTGTATTTTTTTCAGGAGACTCAGATATTCTCGAAACTCATATATATTTTATTTATTTTGTGAAATTTAATCTTTATAGAAAATTGTATGGGGCTTAATCGCTTTTTTATCATTTGTTGTCTTTGATAATCGAAAGACAACATATTTTAATTCAGGACATAAAATTCCATTATAAATATTACTATTAGAAATATTGCGTCAATTCTCATAAATCCCCCAAAAAAATATTTTAAGACGATAATTCTCTTCACGTCTCTTCTAAACTTACCAAAAGTATGCATCCGTTTTTTTAAAAACATAATATATATTTTACATAATCTTCAAGTTTAAAGTAGATTGAATTATTTGCATGTGTTCAATTTAATGTATGAACTTGGACTATGACTTTTATTATTATCGTTAATTACTAAAAAGATATCTTATATCATAATAAATTATAATATAATATAATATAATTATTATTTTAAAGTTATTTTAATGGATTTGATTAAAATTTTAAAAAATCTCACAAGAATTTTATGATTTATAAAAGATTTTGTAGAATTTTATGGAATTTCAGGAGGTTTTCAAAAATTTTAAGAGATATTAAAGTTTTTCGTGGAATTTTAAAGAATTTTGAAGGACTTCATGAAATTTTAAGAGATTTTGAAGAATTTTTAGGGAATTCAAAGAATTTAAAGGAATTTTAAAGTTCCTCGAGAAATTTTAAAGGATTTCATGAGATTTTTATAATTTTCTAAAGATTTTGTGGAATTTTAGGAAATTTTAAAAATATTTTTACGTATTTTAAGGGATTTTAAAGTTTTGCGTGGAATTGTAAAGGATTTTAAGAAACTTGTAAGAATTTTAAGAGATTTTAGGGAATTATAAATATTCTCGTGGAATTTTGAAGGACTTTATGAAATTTTAAGAGATTTTTAAGAATGTTTTGGGAATTCAAAGAATTTAAAGGAATTTTAAAGTTCCTTGAGAAATTTTAAAGAATTTCACGAGATTTTTATGATTTTCTAAAGATTTTGTGGAATTTTAGGAAATTTTAAAAATATTTTTACGTAT
>CAJFCO010000122.1:893664-908749 GCA_904066015.1 Synergus gifuensis
CTTAAGGGATTTAAAAATTTTTCGTGGAATTTAAAATGATATAAGTTTATTTACAATTATTATATTATATTATTATATTATATTATATTATAATATAATAGTAATATACTATAAAAGGTATAAGGTTGTACTAAGAACACTTGGTATAAGCTTATATACTTGTAGCTTGCAAAACGCCTTCGATATATCAAGACACAAGATCGAGAGAAGCGAGTGAACTTGAAGAACATTGGTAACCAAGATGTAAAACACCATAATAGCGTCGAGGGTGAATAAAAGGATTGCTAACGTGAAATAAAAAAAAATAAGGGTCGTAAAGCTCATAAATAGCTTTCAGGACAAGAACGTACTGCTATTATCACAGAGAGCTGCAATGATAAGAGTAATTTAATGACTACAGCACTTCTATGTATAAGTTTTTGAACGAGGGAAAATCACATGTTATAAGAATGTTAAGTAATGATGAAGAAAATCATCTGTTTGCAGTCGCTGCTTATAAAATGAATCACTGAGAAATCGTTGTAAGTTTGTTTAGATATTAAATTCTAATTCAGATATTAAATTCACTTTAAATTTAAGTTTAATGCTTCTAATTCTGTATAATTTTCTATAAAAATATAATGTGATTGATACATTGTAATATTGAATTTTGAAACAGGTGATGATTGATGAGTACTCATTTAAGTTACAAAGTAATAAATCAGTGTATACATTACATTACTTTTAGTGGAGAAACACATAAAGGCAAGGCTAATTTTGTACCGAGTCTTCTGATCCTATTTACAAGTTAATGGAAAAACAAGCACCGCATCGAGTGTAAATAATCGATCAAGTAACTTAATTGCCAGCTGGCAGCTTGAAAAAATCTTAACATCTTAAGTAGGTATAATCAACTGGTTGGACTCTAGATATCTCTATTCTAGTCTCTCATCCTCTGGAGAGGAGCAGAAAACTGCTAAATGCTTACGGAATAGAATAATAGAAAAGTCAAACATGGAATAGTAGATTAATCATGAGTCACTTTTTACTCCCGTCATCGATAATTTAGCGAGTCTTATGTGACTCTAGACATGTGCCATCATGCTTTTTCAGATGAGTTTTATAAATTAGCTAGAAAAACAAAGCAAGCCGCATTCTTTGAAAAAACTTTGTGCTGATGAATCCATCTAAAAGTAAAGTACAAAAGATACTGACTTCAGCCCTCAATTCTTAGAATCGTTTTGGGTTTGGTATTTTACATAAAATATTACTTTTTTGTATTGAAGAGAAAAGAATATGTAACTCATCCGCAGGATTTTGTTGCATTCAGAAGGACCTCGTTGAATCTCGTGGTTTACTACGAGTTTCGGTGCTCGTAACTTGCAAAGAAAAACCTGCGAAACACATGTACCGGAATAACGGCCACTTCTTTTACGAGGGGACATACGGTACTTTTTGAAATTCATCGTCCACTATGTCATAACCTTTTTGTTCCTGCACCTCTTTTCTGAATTTTAGAGCATCGCTTGATACATAAGTTACCCTTTAAGATTTTACATTGTAGAAAGTGGAACGTTACGAAGAATTCTGCTTAAAATTTTCTGGATTTAAAACATTCTTTTTAGCACGGAAATATATTCAAAATAAATGAAACGTACGCTTGTAGCAGTTACTGATATCCGGTGGAACATATCTGATCCTCATTTTGGAGTACTTTAATTTCCCACTCGATTTTCTTAAAAAGACACTGACTCCAGAAGAATTGATCGTAGATCCCTTGAGCACCTCGCACTTGATCATTTTTCAATCCACTCATCATTATTATACTCTTTGCAATTACTTGTTTCACATTTTGCAAACACACATTTTGTAATTTTGTGAATGAAATTCTTGAAATAGACCACTATTATTCCACAGGATGACAGCATCAATTTTTACGCACTATAATTCACGTTTGTGAGAACTTTGGTATTTAAATATGTGGGAAGAAGAAAATGCACACAGTGACGTTATGTAAAATGCCACTTTTGACTAATTTGATCGAGTAAACTGATCTTGATTGGTCCGCGCGAAGTCGGTTAGATACTGAACACTATACCACCGTCAAGAAGGGACTGCGGTAAGCGGAGGCTGTGTTTGAGAGTAAATATTAACGCGGTTGCAGTGTGTGCATGCATACACCTTCACACAAATGCAAGCCACGTGGGTCGTGCGTGAGCGTGTCATCGACTACCTTTCGGTAGCGATTATCCCACATGTGAATCTGAAATTCCAACTGCCAAATCCGCCAATTTTTAACTATTTAATATGCAAAAGTTGTCAGTTTTCACTTTGTTTTCTGTGGTTTTTTTTTGTTTTTTCTGAGAACTGTACAAAAAGTGAGTATATTGTTTAAATGACTTTTAAATGACTAACAAACGACTTGGCATTTGCAACATAAATACAACGACATTTTAATTATCTTATTTATACCTGATTCTTGGTCATCATTGTCAGCTCCTCGGAGACAGGAATGAAAACTGCGAGAGAGTCTTCGGCCACCTGGTGAGGCGGCTTCCGCCGAAGATGATTGATGCATATTTTTCCCGTTTCAAATTTAATTAAAATAAACTAGAAACTTGAATTTTACTTCAATCAAGTTAAATCTATGCCATCCCCTTTTCGGGCCATACTTTCACGACAATCTCAATTTCCTGGTTGATAGTGGATGACTCAAAATATTTGCTTCTAGTGAAAAAATATTGAAGAGTATCACGAATTTTCCAAAACCTGAAAATATAAAATAATCGCTGTTTTGGACAATGTTCCCAAGGAATAACGAGTGGCGAACTTCTCCAAAATGGCGACACGTGTTGGCTTGTCCACTTTAATAAAACATTTATAATCTCTGAACCATTTTTTAATTCACCCCGGTGTAATTCTGCGAAGACTTTTTCCACTCCTCATTTGCATTATCAGTGATATGAATGTGATTATAACTAACAGTAACTAGTGATTATAACATTTCGTAATCAGTGAAGGTATGATTAAGTAAAATATATTCAGGAAATTTTGCGTGGGGTTTTAATGAGATTAAGAAATGATGTAACATGTAATTGTAATATTCGCACATTTTGTGGAAGTGGCATTTACCATTCAATGAAAATATAACTTTGAATGAGAATCGGACTCGTAATAAACACGGAGCCTGATTTATTAGTGAAAACCATGGTATAACGATCTAAACCGATTCTACTTATTGCTCGTCCCATTTGGGTACATAACGGTGCATAAATCAGTTCGTCTGCACAATAATTCACAATAAATGAGTAAACCTACGAAGTATTGTGCAAACCAATATCTCTGGGCGTTCATGATTGCATTTGTATCTATATACAAATGACCACAGTCGAAAAAAAAACAACATGCTTTTTTTACCCAATATAAGTAATCAAATTAAAGTGTCGCATTCAATCGAATAAAAAGAGTTCTTGCATAATTCTGTTTATTTCCCTCGTTATTTCCACGATCGTTTCCTGATCTCTAATCGGTTTTCACGACAATGTTTTCACGGAAGCCACATTAGTCTTTATAGTATGATAAGCCTCTTGAATGAGGTTTCGCTAGTTAAAAAAAATCGAGGAACTGCAAATGCGTCCATTGCAATTGCTTGCACGTTTTTTCTCTAGAATTAGCAGGTACTCGCGTTTACGCACTAAGTAGTGCCCGACTTATAGGCCGAGGTATTATTTATTTATTCGCTCGCGTAGGAGAACACCGACTTGCCCCTCCGTGGGTGTGCGTGGGCATCACGTGATATAACTGGGACAAGAGATTGATTTATAATTTGAAAAAAGCTCTCAATTAATTTTGTTTGCTCTCTTTCATCGCCGTAAATACATCATTTACAGGCGTACGTCAGAAATAATTGGATCGAATCTACTCACTTTACAACTATTGTTCGGTGAAAAGAGGAAGATTAAAGAAACAACTTAGAAAAATGTCCACTCGCGACAAAAAAAATCGTTTCTTTAAATCCGAGAAGATTTGAGTTCCTGCTCTCTGAATTAACTTATTTTTCTGCGTATCTTTCCCGATTTTTCATGTTTGATTAATATAAGACTCCAGAAGTATTTAAAATATCTAGAAAGTAAGGTGCTCTCAATTTGTCCAAGAATGCAGTCTTTATTTATATGGAGGATGAGAAACAAGACGTTTTAATAATTTCTGAATGAACAGAACACGTAAGCTTGATGAGATCTTATCGATGCAAAGCAAGACGTTTATAAATGGTGACAGATCTACGATAACAAGCATTAAATCTTATTCGTTCCATGTCATCTTCTTTTCCACCAAGTATAAGTGGTTTTTTTTCTTTTTTTTCCTTTCTGGTCAAAAGCTCCGTGAGCTCTGCTCGATTCGGCTATTTTAAGCCCGAACATCTTTCGCGAAGCGTCGCCATGAATAGTCAGCGAGATGCAACCTTTCAACTGCCATAAGACGTTCACTCGGGCCTTTGAACTTGATGCTAACGCGCCCACGAACTTCAAAGATTATCGTTTTATAAGATCGCTCCCTCCGAAGATTTATTATTGAAGTTAGAAAACGATCATTATTGATATCTTTCAATAATGATCTTTTTTTCAATAAAAAGTAACATCACTTTTCACTCCCTTGTTTGAATTATAAAGGGGAAGGTTTCCCGTCTCGTGACATTCAAAAGATGTTTTTTTAAAGTTTTTTGTATCTTATCTCTTTTTTTGTACTATTTGTACGAAGTTCAATTCTTAAATTGTAAAAACGATTATGAATCTTCTGAACCGTATAAGGTCAAGTCGAATTACTCTCTTTTCGCTTGAAAATCATGCGTGTATCTAGTTTCTTTTCCCAGCTCTACCTATTAACCGATTAACGGACAATCTGCGGTCTACATTTTTTTTCATTCAACTTCTCGAATCTAATTGACGTTTCAGTACGGCAATTAGTTCTTGAGCACTACTCACTCACAACATAGCAAAGAGCACATTTAAGATACTTTTTACTCGATCGAACGTTGAACCCTCGGAGATTCAATTGACAATTAGAGAAAAACTTTACTTTGAAGAAGTTAATGGCAAGTTAATATGCAAGTTAATATAAGTTAATATGCAAGGTTGCAGTACTAACAAATTATGGTAACAGATTAATAAATTGATGCATTACTTATGTTTGTAATGGTAGTAATTATTATCTATTACATAATTACTGAAACATAGCATCTTTATCTCCTATTGATTGCAGAATAATTTTCTTTCACTAAATTATCACTGACCGGTTATGAGAACTAACGATTCTGTTAAGACCACAGCGATAGACGCAGCTAATTGCCATCAACAATAATTTATCAGTGAAATGAGAGCTCTCTCCAAGTCAAACGCACACTTCCGACCTTATCAAAACATAACGTCTTTCTAGGTATGACGGAAAAAGGATTGCGTGGGCAACAGTGGTTCACAACCTCATAAACAATTAAACCATTATAATTAATGGAGGACTAACAAATTAACAGAAACATGCACCCAATTCTGGAATAGAGTTTGGAAAACATCCAAATTCTAATAATTTTCTTCTGGTATCGAAAATCGAGAGAATGACTGTTTTATCCCCGAACCACTAAAGGCGGTAAAATCTTTACAAAGGAATTTTTCGAAAAGAGTTTGGACCACCAGCGCAGGTTTTTCATATATAAATGAATTGAAAAAAATATAATAGATCAATAAATTGACAGGACTTTATTTTCCTTATAATGCTAAAGTTCATTGACCTGGCCTAGATCATTGTCGTAAAATCTCAGTGGCGTTACGCCGCTGGTCACATAGTTGGGGAAGATAGGGAGCAGGAAAGAGACGAAAAGAGAAAAACATTGCAGCACAAAAGAGGAAAAATGAAACAAGACAAAGTTTGATTCAGTTGAATTGGTGCGACATAATAAATAAAGGACTCCCTCACGCAGAAAATCCACAGAAGAAGAACCAAGATCCCTAATTGCTCAATCATCCACATAATCCAGATGTGCATTGTGCACCAAGAAAGAGCGGAGTTCAGGTTTCACCTCATTGTGAGCAAAAAATTCTTTTTTGATGCACCCGAATTCCCAAGAGTTATGTTATCCTTTCAGATTATTTATAGTATAAAAGAAATAAGATTAATTCCATCCATAATGGATTCATATTTCCTCAACAGAACAAATATTTAATTTATTGAATTTGCGGAAGCAAACTCGATCTATCAGTAGTCGTAATTCCTTACATAAATTTTGGAAGGCTTCCAAAAAACTTGAAAGCTCCTTTTGAAGGAAGTAAAGTATTATTCGCTTAAAAGCCGATCTTGTTCGAACAATGATTGCTCTGTGAATTGTTTGTTCGCTCGAGAGATAAAAATAGTGCGGTTTGAATAATTTACTTCCGAGTCACGAGAAGCTATTTCTAGAAATGAAGTTTTCTGTAAAAGAAAGATAAACCAACAAATTAAGGAATACTGCATTTTATACTGCAGTCACGAACTATAAAGAAATCTTATTGATTCCTCTTCTAAAAGCTCGATACAATCCACTATTAGAATAAGAGCAGGACATTTTCGTCAAAGATCTACAAGATTTAAAAAACTGTGTTTCGTTACATAAAGCCGGAAGTCATTAAAGATGTGGAAAATTCCATTTTTGTATCATTTTGCTTACAGCTGGTGCACAGTTGCAGGAAAACAATTGAAAACTACAAATTCGGTTTGTTAAACCTTAAACTAAAAAAAAAAAACAAAAGAGTCGTAAAGCGACAAACTGCAAATGACAGGGTTTACGACATCGACATTTGAAGTTTGAACAATCGGTTTTGTTTAGGTAACAAAACAGTAAAGTTTTAAAACAGTGAAGGAAGTTAAAGAGGCCCTTAGTTATTCGACCGAAACTCATATTATGCAATCATGCAACCGACACACATCTCGCTCCATTGCGTGAGACTTTTCAATATCGTAAAATTGTGAAAACAAACTATTTCATTGGAAAATTTGGTTTCCAATGAAATACAGTTGTCATGAATTACACAGTTGTAATAAATCCATTGAGTAATGAATCGAAGTGACCGCAATTTCAAGACTTTAAAAAGCATGAGATTTTTTTACTTCCAATTCTTTAGTTCCACGGATTTTAGAAGTGTGTCACATTTTACGAGTAGTTTCCTGAGGTCAATTCTGACCTATAACTTATTCGATTCTCGTTTCGAAAACTAATGCATAACTCGTGCTGGATAAATGGCGGAACGGTCCTGTCGAAACACAATGTTAGTCGAACATAGAGAAATTGCCAAAGTTCCACTGGCCTTCTATATAAACTCGCTTTGCTATCTGCCTTCGAAATTCCAGGGGATGAATTTTTCCAATAAGAAGGCGAATAACGATTTGCAGAACTTGCTCAAGTTTACTCGTTATACGAGAAAGGTCATATGTCCAAGCAAATAGCAGTTGCAATTTGGAATGCTCTCGAAACCAAAGATATCAGTACCAACTTCGCAAACGATCACAGATTCCAGACACATTATCAATGTGAGCTGTTTTTGGTTGGAAAGGAAGCGAATTATCAATTATCAAAGAAAAAGTAGATCAGGAAATACATTTACGATTGATAAGGGAAAAAAGGCTCTTGAACTTCATACAAATATTGTAGAATGAACATTTGGGTGAAGATACATAAACTGACAACCACTGGAAAAAACGTGGTTGAGAATCATTCTTTGCATCCAGTAGATATGTACATTGTACATGCATTAGGTATTTCACGAATAGCTTTTCCGTTCTCCTTCAACTTGTCGACTCAGCATTCGGCAATGGTTTACGAGGAAAAGAGGTCTGAAAGTCGAGGGGAAAAAGAATGCCACTCACATCGTAAGAATGAAAGGAAGAAAAAGCTAGAGAAGAGAATAACGAAGAAGAATAATCATTATTCTAAGCGTCGCAGAATTAATAATTTCAATATATATTAAGCAATCAAGAAATACGAAACTACATATAGAGAGAAACCATTTCTTCTACTTATATGTTTCTGAATCAATGATATTAATATACAAAATAAAATCTACATCTAACAGGAAGCAATTTTTTAAGATCTTCATAGCACGTTTCATTTGAAGGGTCGATGATTTCTAAGAGATAAAATGTTTGTGAGATTACGTGGGGTCCGTAGAATTATGTCAGGGACCTTAAAGGCTCACGTGGACACGTGGTGGTTGAGAGGGAACACACTGAGCTCAAATGTGTCCAGCATTGGCCTCGGCATTGGCCACATGAAAGAGTAGAGGTACTTATTTCATACCAGCACGAAAAGGAAGGATATCCCCTTTTGTTGGACGTTATCCACACCGGAAGTTTTATTGCCGCTACCTGCCTGCATGCGACTTCCTGTGTCCCCTGATACGCTCTTCCTTTCTCTTTCCACATCTCTTCTTCTAAAATTTAAATTGATTACCCTATCCTATGCTACGGTCATGATCAAGCAGAGGAACCACTAATTCTCGTTTTATGATTAAATTTCTGCCTAATTTTTCTAATATTCGAGATCTATAATTCTTTCACCTCGAAACCCATATAATTCCTCTTTAAATAAAAGTTGGAGAACGACCTTTGCTTATCTCGGCGGTGAAGGCTCGTTTACTTGGTCGCGAAAGCGGGTTGACTTTTACGAAGATAAGGTGTAATAAAAGCGTGGCATGCTCTGAACACCAACTAAAGGCAACGGCATCGCGAAAATTACATCTAAGCCCTCGGCGCGTGCACCTAACGACTACACGCAAGTTCGCGGAGCGAAGAGCGAAAATGGAGAAAAACCTATCTGATCGACGCCATTAAACGCGATATGTGGCGGAAACACCTTGGAACTGTAACGAGAGACAAAAAGTAAAGGTATAATAAAAGTTCCTGAAAAGAGGATAATAAAAAGTCGAGTATAATTAACGATATGAGTGAGAGGAAGAGATGATAAAAGTTTTAATTAAAAGTTACTAATTGTCCACCATCTGTATGAACATTTCAAAAAACAAACTCATTTTCCTGGAGTTCAAAACAAAAACTGTTCAATAAACAGGTTTATATCGGTAAATGTTTATTATACATGACGGCTATTTTGGTAACATCATCATCATCATCGTCATGAAGAAATGACATTAATTCATTCGCTTTGAATCTATTGAGCACAAAATTTGCATAGGTTCCGCGCTTTTACGGACAAAAGAATTATTCTGAACATTAACGGAAATTAAGCAACAGATTGTTTAATTATTGACAAAGTGTATTCAAAATTGAACTCGAGAAACACAGTGCAAAACTACCCCGTTTGTTCAGAACAAAACGTTAATGTTTCCATCGGTTGTAAACTTTTATCCAAAGCGACATTGGATTCTGTCTTTTGTCCCCAGTAAAGATACCATGGCGAAATCCGTCGAGCTGGTGCAGATCACACTCGTTTCTGTCGTGGGATTCTTGCTGGGAGAGTTTATATAACTGTCGTCGACTGATGTCAAGAAAAACCCGGGGGCGACGGAGATCGGGTGGGTTGGGATGGGAGGGACTGAGATGAAGAAATAAAGAAAAAGGGTAAAAAGGGACAACAAAAAGAAAATAAGAGCGAGGAGACACGCACTCTGTGCAGCTCCTCATCCCTCAAATATTATTGCAGGATTCCGCTATATGAACAGGCAGAATATAATCATGAGATTTATAAACTGTGGTCTTACAAAGACCACAGATCTTTACTGAGAGGCTATCAAGGTTGAAAACTTTAAAATGGGATTTTCTTCCTTAATTCGAGAGAGATGTTCTTTCATCCATACACAAAGTTTCCCGAGAGATTCCTTTTAATCTCGAGTTCTTGCTGAATCAACTTTAATCAAGACGTCCATCAACTCAATTATATCTATCTACAATGTTGTAAAAACAATTCAAGGGAACTTTTCTCACCATTATACTTTTTTCAGCACTTTTTATTCATGTGCTGTTAATTCAAATGATCACGCATTCATCAATTATTTTGATACAGAGGAGCTTTAAATGAACGATTTCAGTGACAAGTACAGCAGGTGCAGTGAAAAGTACAATTTTGTGCAGACTTGTATGGAAAAACGGTGTAAAGTCAACCGGTAGTTATTACAAAATTGAAAAACGAAAACGGAGCAGATCCGGTCTTAAAGTAAGCGGCTTTAGTCAGAGCTTTTGGAAACAGAGAAGATTATCTCTTATAGTGCGTGCGGCACTAGTTTCTCCATGCAAATCCGACGAAATGGTTCTGGTGTTTCACTCGTGAAAGATATATAAGGGGTGAGTCACTAAAAGCAACCCAGCGAGATATGCTATCTATCATTACAGGGGAACCTCCAAAACCTAATGCTCCACTAAACCTACAGGCATTTTTCTATTTAATGTGTCACTAGTCCAAAGCATAAAAGAATTGATGCAGAAATTGATAACTTTTTCCTTTTCCAAAAGTAATTAATGTATCTGAAGCAATGCAACAAGTCCCTTTTAATTGATAACTCATATTTCAAGAATTCCTCCCGATTAATGACTTGAAATCTAAAAAAAGATTTCATGAAAAAGAGAGGTTTAATTAAAGTGGAGATAAATTCCAGAGGTAGAAGGTTTATCAGGGAGACACTATATGTTGAAAGACTTACTAGATTTTTATTTTTCGTTTCTCGCAGGGGCGATTTACACACCTGCGGATTTCATATGCGTAGCGTGAGGTTATTACACACGCAATCGCAATTTTGGTCAAAGTAGAATACGATTAACGATATAGTTATAGAGTATATAGAGTGTCCCGTAAGTTATATGACACGATCGTAATTAAATCGAGATTAGCACGCGTTTAATAGAGCATGTAAGTGGATTACAAGCAGTGAGACGAGCAATAATGATTATAATTATGTCACGTATGTGTAACTGCCGGAAAATCATCCTACAGTTTTTAAAAATTGTAGAAACAAGTGAAATATTAAGAAAGTGAAAGTAAATCAAATATACTGTTAAATACTTCGTTAATTGAATTAAATAAGTTGCAACATTTATCAGAATAAATGCCTCTTTCAGTCGTTGAAAGCGCGTAAACTTCTAATTAGTAATTACTGAAGCGATTTTATTGCACAAAAAAATCTTTTGTCGATTTGAGCACGGAAAGGTCCCCGATCTAAATACTTAACTACATTTCCGCTTTACTAAGAAATGCTTTAAGAGACAAAAAATTAAGAGCCGAGACAGAAAGAAACTTATTATAAATATAACGCTATTCAATCAATAGTTCTCTCGCAATTTCAATTGAATCAACATCTGATTGATATCACTCAGCTGAATATTTCATAAAAGTAATGGTCACTATTTTGGCAACATTTGCATAAAGAATTGACGTTAATTCATTCGCCTTGGACTACTTCAACGATTTTAATATCGTAGTAGAATAGATATCTAATAGTAGAATAGACTTTCATTATAAATTTAGCATACAATCATAAAGTGCTTTATAAAGCATATAAATGCTTTAAATTTCTAAAAATATATTAATTTTCTCAATTAATATTTTTTTCAGGGGTGAAGCCAACACGTATAAATCGTACTTTGGAGTAAGGTCACCTAATGAAAATTCAGTATATTCAGAATTACCAAGATTGTTGCAATATCTTTGAAATCCCAGTAACACTGCAAGACAGGTAAACCTTCTTGGACACTCCACCTTTCTTGACGCACAATTTCACGATTTGCACGTGGTCATTTCGTGGACGTCATCATCATCGTCCTAGCTGACATAAAGACACCGCACCGACGTGAATGAACCGTCTGCGAGAAAATCGTGCCTGAGGTTAATTTTAGTGTCATCGCGATGAGCTAAAACCCGTCTCGTACAGTGAAGACCCGCAAAACGCAATCGCGAAAGCTTCCATCTTTCGCACGCAAACACAATGTCTTACGAGGTTTCAAACGTCAAACTAAATTATTATTTACGTGCATCCAAGACGGAACACAAACTCAAAACAGAAAAAGTCACAAGTGACAATTTGCACTTGACAAATGTACAATTTCTAGAATCATGATTCTTTGCAAAGAGAAATATTGCATTGATTTCTAATTATAAGTCAGGAATTCTGCTAATTTCTCCATTTTTATCCATCACTTTGCATCAGCGATGAAGAAAAAAGCTAACAAACTGAGAAACTTGTTCCAATTGAATGAAATAAATTACAGAAGGAAGTACTCTCGTTTAGTTTCTCGGAACTCAATTTATTCTTCCAAGTCTCTGGAGAACAAGGATTTCTCACGCCTCATCCAATCTTTAATCTTTAATTTAATTAAACTCTCTCTTGATTTGAAGGTGAGAACAGGTGCTCTTACTTATATCCTCGTATTCCAAATTAGGCTAAAAGTTACGTGGCTGTTCATTCGTGCGAAGAACACGTGTATGCCGTAAAAAGGGGCGGTTAAAAAATTCCAACAGACATCCGCCCTTTCGAGGGCAGTGGTCTTTTCACGAGAAAACTATAGCCTTTCCCTTATTCCATGCTTTGCTGCAGTTCTTCTACCCCAGAAATTGCCGCCTCGTGTTTCCAGCTATACCGGAACTGCGGACCTTTCAGGTAGAAAACAGGTGCTCAACAGGGGAGTGAGGTACCTCTGTTCTATCTCCAGAGCGATAAACTCGTCTCTCTTTAGACTGTCGAGTTTAGAGTCAATAACTTCGCTGGAACACGTAATGCTCGAATGTCCGAAACGCGAATAAAATCCGAGTTTCACGAGCCTTCGACTTTTTATGGTTATCCATGTGAAAGAAATGTCCCTGGGTTTGTGAGAAGGATAGAAGAAAAGATTTTAAGCTGAATATCCGATATATTTTTCTTCAAAGGTGGTGTGTTAACTTTCTTGTTTAATGAGTACCATAAAGAGATTCAGTATTTTTTAATGAAGACTTTAAGAGATGAGAAAATGCTTCTAATTTATTGTCCTAATTAAAAGTTTCAAGACAAATAAAAAAATTCATTTGCAAAGCATTTGCATGCAATTGAAAACGATTGCGAGTGAAGCTTAATTAACTAAATTAAATCATCTCAGTATATAATGTTATGCGAAACATTTTTTATTCGATTTCATATCATAAAAGATAAGGAATAATCTCCTTATTAAAATGGAAATCACATATATAAAACACCCACGGAAATACTCGCTAAAATTGAAATATTAAGCAACATTAACTAAATACCTGGAATATTCCTTTTCATTTTCAGACAAATGATATTTATAGAATGTGAAGAAAATTATAATTAAATTTTTCTCTCTCTTGCAATAAAAAAACTCAAGGTTTTCAACTCTCGAGTGAATTCCTCATTTTATTCTCAAATTGGTTAATAAATTAAACGAAAGCTGGATATTAAAATATATTTCGCTACTCGTGTGACTAAAGTGCATGTAAATATACACACTGAAAGAAAATAATAGCAGTTTTCAAGAAACAAATTTCAATAGAAAGGGAGTAACACACTTTCCCAAGAAGAAATTGTTTTTTCCCCAGAAAAAGCTTCAATCGATATTTATGACGACAAATGTGGAGCACAAGTCCTTCCCTCACGCAATATAAACATTAAAATTGCCAGTAATATAACAAGATCTTTCAATCTCTCTTTAGCATAAACTTCATGTATATGCATGCGAAATGTTTCCGAGAAAGGTACTCTTAACTTATTTGAAAATGGTGGAGAAATGTAAAATATGATAAGTGTGCTTCGACAACTTCTATAATCATATTTTATCAAACTTAAGTGATCAAAGAAACGTGTGGAGTACTTTCGTTTTCAGTCACGTGCTCTCTTTTCTCAGAGATAAAAAATAAGTTGGTATGCATTTATAGTGACAAGAGAACTCGATACTTGTGTATACTGAAGACTTGTGAAGACTTTTGTCGACTCGTCTTTCTTTGCCACCCTCGTTCCTCTTTCTTTGAACATTAGTCATTATTGTCCTCCTCCAGTGGATGTCATTCGTATCGTTTCTACAGATATCGCCATGGCTCACGAACACCACTGCACTGCGTTGAAATCTAATCTACCTAATCTAGCCTCTGGAGAGTTTGGATCGTTCACCGCATGCAGAGGCCGAGCACACGATTATTCGTTTCAAACGCCAACGGCCAGCGTTTTATCGAGTTCCTGTCACTCTGCTTCATGTTATGCATACTTCCGAGACTCTGATCCACTTCCAAAACTAATTACACCCACCCACCAATTTTCACGTCGAAAACTTGAATAAGACATTCACGCTCAAATTTTTGCACAAATTCAAATTTGCTCAAATTTTTTAAAAATGTAAGGACTGTAGAATATGTCGCAAAATACAGAAAAGATTTTAAATATTGCAACAACAAAAAGTTGACGAAATAATATTTTTTTTGTAAATGAAGGCAGTGAATCATGTAATTCCGATAATCTGCAAATTATACGCTTTTAATTGTATGTTTACTATGATAAAGGAAACGTCCTCTACAACAATAATATTTTGGTTTAGAATACTAATAAGAGTTTCAATAATTTAGCAGTAAACTAGAATTAAACTAACTTTAATTAACTAATTGTAATTAACTAATTTTAATTAACTAATTTTAAGAAACCTTGTGGAAACTATTGTTTATAGATAAGGATTGCGTTTTGTTATTTCAGGCACGATTTTCGGCAAACTTAAGTTACTAACTGTACGAAATTTTATTTATGAATGTCACTGAACGTTATTTTCACAGTAAAGAAGCATACTTTTTTTTGAACGATTCAAGTAAAGATTTGAAGAACTTTTGATTAAAAATAGCGAGTTTAATATAACACAAAGCCGCTCGCAGGTTTTAATGCCACCGTCGCGCGGGAATATCGAAACAGAACTGGTAGAGTCGCTTGCAGCAGAATAAGCTTCTGCTATTGCCCACTAAACATAGGCGCTAGTGTTTCATGTATCACCGAACCGCAAAACGGAACACGTCCCTCAAGTGAACAGAACCACATCTTATTTTTGGGAAAAAACCTATTCTATATTTTAGTGCTAATTTAGTGCTAATTAATGCCCAAATATTAAATTTAGTGCT
>CAJFCO010000122.1:918749-947949 GCA_904066015.1 Synergus gifuensis
TAAATTAGCACTAAAATATAGAATAGGTTTTTTCCCAAAAATAAGATGTGGTTCTGTTCACTTGAGGGACGTAAACGGAACGGCTGATTATTCTCTCAAACCGTACCATTTTCACGCTACAATACAGTTATTCTCTGGATGTCTCGATTAGGAACGCATTCGTTTTTTCATTCCGGGAACGAGTGCACTTTTTCAAAATTATTTTAAAAACTGTAGGGTTCTCCATCAAAAAACATGCGAGCTTTTTTGTTTTAGCCGAAAGAATCTCGAGCAAAGGCTCACAAGCTATTATTTTAATAAGCAGGCATTCAAATCTTGAAAAAAATTGCATGACAAGAGTTCTCAATTCTTTTCAGTTTTTTATGTTCTACCTGCATATATGTGATTTCTATATATTTCTATATATTTCTATATTTAAATCTTTACTGATTCATGCGGCCTTTCCCAAAATTTGAATTGGAATTTTTCTAAAAAACAAGAATTTGTGTAATTGATGATATTATGGTGTCCTATTAGTATTTCTAATTGTTCTTGAGAATGACTGAAAGCAAAAATTAATTGTAGCTCCTAATAGGTTAATTAAAACCACTTTATAAATTTTCCTCTCTGTCTCTCAACATTTATAACTATAATGCAACCTCTGAAAAGGAGACCATATTTATAACTGTAGATTCAAGACGGCGGAACTAAAAATGCTGAATTACACGGTCAGTTGTAATTGAAAAATTATTTATCTCACAGTTAGGTAACAAAACTCATTTTCTTGCCAAGTTTTATAAATGAGCTTTCGAATTTCAGTCAAAAACTTTCAAAAAAATAATATAAATAGTGAAAATAAAGTAGTATAACCGTAATCGACCTGTTCTACTGAAAAATTTCAAGTAGTTCAAGTCTAGGTTACTTTTCGATAAAGAAATCAATCAGTAACAAAGTATATTAGATTAGGAATGATATATAGTTCATTAAGAGATTTACTCAATTTAGCTTCAGACTAATAGGGGGAACAGAACAAAGTGTCTGAATGATGTGGATTCAAAGAATGGAGAAACCCTGTACGCAGAGGGGGTCCAATCTCCTAAGGGATGAAAAGGAGGAGGAGGAGGTTTTGTTTATTGCTTCACTTCTCTCTCTATCTCGACAGTACCAGTTACATACCAAGAACGACATTGCGTGAAGTTAGGCGACGTCACGACACGATCTCGCTAACCCTCGAGGGTCCCACGACTATTTCTTGAAATGCCACGTGGATGCTTTCATACGAAATTCACACGACTTCTGAATCCTCATGGGAATATATATATATGTACCGAGAAAGTCAGCGCAAACGTTTAAATGATCAAAGTATCGATCCGCCTTTAATCATTTTTTGAAAAAGAAGAATTCACAGTTTGTAAAATTCTATATTCTGTATTTCTTCTATACGATAATATAGAACAATAAACCATAGGCACAAAATTTATGATGCGAAGCACCTGCAATTATAATATCCGCCCTTGCAATAATCGTGGAGTAGAGTGTAATATTTACAATGCATTAATTTGCCTCAGTCTGCCCTTCTCTCCTTTCCTCATGTGGTCTAGAACACCATAGGAAACTGCAGACGTCGTTTATCTCCCTCTCATAATTCACCACTATTTTATCCATAGCCGTCGTCATAATCTTGCTGGTTATTGCGGTTAGTGGTTACTACCCTTAGACTCTTCACATTCACAAGTAAAGCCTCAGATGGCCCACGTGAATAAGAAAGTGCACGTGGTTATCTTATGGTTATCTTTATGCTCATAAGCGAACTCACTATTTTTAGTCTGATCCGCGAAGAAAGACTTATTTACGTTTCATCAAGTCTCTGTTGTTTCAGCATGAAATAATACATTTCATACTAAATTAGCTCTTGGAAATATGATAGCGTATTTTTAAACTTTTTCTCATGAAGTTTGTGGACACCTTCCTCTCTAGATTACACATTTTTATTATAATTCCTTATATAGGTTTACAGCCAATGAAAGTGGATTCTGTTACAAACTGATCGAGTTTACCGAATCGCGAAACGATTGCAACAATCGGAATGCATTAAATTACCGAGGAACCGCCGAACCTGCCTTCCTGTATTTTCTTCTAATTTTTTTTTCAACAACAAAAGAATTCCCTGGTCTGTTAATTACCCCGGATTTCCCTGTCGGTTGACAACTCACTATAGGCGATTGTATGGGGCTTTTAAGTGCGAACTAAATGCGAAAATATGTTTACGTCAAACTTTATCTCACCCCAAACATTCTAGTTTTCACACTTGTAGAAGACAGCAGGAAACTTTTTACTTAAAGGAAAAAAGGAGCTTTTTGAGTTCCAAGATGTCGTTTCCGAAACTTGAAAACATTTCTTTCCTTTTGCGACCCTTCTTGATAAGAGATGTCGAACTTTCACTAAAATATTCTTAAACGACTACTAAAAACGCCAATCAATATAGATCAAGATTCAAGATATATATAAATATATATATAGATCAATTTAGATCATTAGATGGAAGTTAATGAAAGGCAAATAATTCGAACAACAGAGTTAAGTGGCGAGAGAAACATCCTTGCTTTGTGGAACAAGCCTCGTTATTTTGTACTCTGACAAAAGAGGAAACGACCCTTTTGTATAACGTTCGAGGTTGTTCTATTGCACTCTGAAATTACACTCAATTTCCACCGACCTTGCCGCATTCATGTTAATTCTATTCCAGCTATTCTCACTTTTATTCCGCGGAGAAGTCATAGATCGTGGCAGTCTGTCTTTGAGATTATGACGTGCTTCTGCAGAACCCGTATAATTTTGCCATTAATATTCTATTCGAAAGAAGAGAGCCATTTTCAAAAGTTATCACCCTTGCCCGCATTTCGCACCATTTATGATTTTCAACAAGGTCAGCTGCTTTTCAAAATTAGCTCCCGACAGCCGCAATATTTACGACTTCGTACAAAATATTATCGAGTTATGAATGATCTATATATATTCAAACGTCACGACTGAAATTAATTAGATACTTTTAAACCCCAAGATTTTGAATTTAACATTTTTTAAAAATCTATGTCATCTCAAACATTAAAAAAATCGAAAAACTTGTAAATTTCTAGATAAAAGAAAACAAGCGCTTTTCAGTAAAAACTCAAAGTATCAACTGTTATTTTGAAGTTACGTAATATCGCGAGCTCGTAAAATACGAAACTAGTCTGGCCTTCGAAAACGGTTGGTAAACAGATACGAAATTTTTTCCGGATCGAGGACGCAGTTTGTCATCAAAGTTTTTGTGGCATTTGAATTGGACTAGGTCGTGTTTACTGGTTCGAAAATTTTACGAGAAAAGAGAATTTAGAAGCGTTTTATCAGAGTAAGTGATTTCCCCAAAGTGTTATTTTGATTTATTGCAAAATTTTTCATAGAAATATCGTGTTGGATAAAATTTACATGATTTGTTATACTTCCTATCTATATTATAGAAAGGGATATTTTAACGATTAATATTTTCACGATTAAGAAACAATTACGTTTTTCTTGCATTGAAAACAAAATCGGAAAGAGTGCAATGCACTTTGAGCTGCCTCGAATGAGTAATAGTTTGTCATTTCTGATGACTCAAATTCTGAGAAGGTTTTGAGCCAGATTCGGAATGAATTTCGCTTGTACCCATATGCGTGGAAGAATGCATGTATGAGGACGCTACATACTTTGGCGCATTAACCTGGCTTTCAGCCATGCTGCATCATAAATACGGTGGTAACAATACTCGCGATCTGGCGCACTGAAAAGGCAAATATCACGATAACGCGAATGGTTTTAAGGTCCTTTCTCAACCTTGTCGCGGTGGTCCACTTCCGTTTTCACATAGCTTTGGGATCGATGCCAAAAGCTAATTTCCGTGCGATATAACAACGTTGAAACGACCACTCTTTACAACCAACAATTCGCATCTTCGCCACAATAAAATCGAGCATAAAACTAATAATATTGATATTTCAAAGTTAAGTTGTTAAATATTTAACTTAAAAAGCTTTTCAAGGTGACCACAAGATTCAATTTTTCAATTTCCTTGACTTTTCCCTGACTTTCAGACAAATTTCCCTGACAGAAAAGTATTACAAATGCGCACAAATATTCAATAATAATACTATTGTTTTTTAAAAAATTTTTATAATATCTCTTTAAATCTTTTGAAATGCAAAATCACTTCAAAACACTTAAAATTCGTAAAAATCTGTAAAATTTACAATCTTGGAAATCTTTCAAAATTCATTGAAATTTCTTAAAATTCCACGAAATGTCTTCAAATTTGTTAATATTTCATGAAATCCCTTCGATTTTCACTAATCTTTTTTAAATTCCTCAAAGTCATTTGAAATACTTTAAATTCCACGAAAAATTTCAAAATCTTTTAAAATTTCAAAAAATCTCTTAAAATTTCCTGTAATAATTCAAAATTTGATAAAATATCTTAAAATTCCACTATAATATTTATAATTCCATGAAATCCTTTACAATTATTTTACTAATCATAAAAATCTCGTGAAATTCTTTATGATTCTCTAAAGTGCATTAAAATCTCTAAAAAAAACACTTGAAATAAAAATCTCACAAAATATTTAGAAAATCATAACAATCTCGTCAAAACCTTTAAAATTCCTTAAAATTCTTTGAATTCCCTAAACTTTCTTAAAAATCTCTTAAAATTTCATAAAGTGCTTTTAAAATTCAACTAAATCTTTTAAATGTTACATAAATCTCTTGTAATCACTTTAAATTCCCAGAAACCTCTTAAAATCCTTTAAAATTATTGAAAATGTCTTGAAATCATTCGAAACCTAGGGAATCTCAAAGAATACCTGGAAATTATTTATAATCCCTCGAAATCCTTGAATAGTCTCTAAAATTTGTTAAATAAACTATAAAATCTGTATAAGCAATACGACAAAAATAACATTGTTAGTATAAATGTCAATTTTTATTTTCCCTGACAATTACTTGCATTTCCCTGACATTTCCCCGTCTTCTCTGACATGTGGCCACCCTGCTTTTTAAATGATAACTCATTGGGCAAATATAATGGCCCAATGATGTAAAATGAAAGAGATAAAGTGGACTGCCCCTTTTTATTTCTAGCATGATTCAAATCCGGAGCAATTCTTATTCTTTAACGAGTGGTCGGACAAAAGTTGGCACTCTTAGTGCAAGTTATATTCAGGGTCGAGTGGTTCCATTGCCCCGTGAAATTGACTAGCCAATGGATGCTTTATCGAAGAGAAAAGTCATTTCTAAGAAGCTTTTGCACTTTAGGTGTTAGAAAGTTATTGAAATGAAACGGAAAGTTGTAAGCCAGGATACGAATTATAAAATATAATTCTACAGTAAAGATAATGTAATTATCTATGTATGTGAATGTTTATCTTTGAAAGAAGGAATGTCTTCCGGACAATAAGAGAAGAGTAGACAAGACATAAAAAAGAACAACTACATATTCTCAAAGAAAGTTCACTTCTCGCGGAGTCACTTAATTATGCTGAAGTTCATACCATTCGCTCATTCAAGAAGTCGCTAATGATTCTCATCATTGTGCATTTCAAACTCGAGAGCTCTTTAACTCTATTATAGAATTTTCACGAGAAATACAGAAGTGTCGTTAATCGGACATTATTTCCGGGAAATAAAAATGATAAGGGGTGAGAAGCCATTGCGCTCAGATCAAGAAATTTTATACCCTCTAGAATGTGGTGGTTCTATTCAAAATTATTTACCCGATCAAAGAAACTATTGTTTATAACAGTACAAAATATGTACTTGACCCAAAGAATTATTAACGCACTTATAAACTAATTTCCCATTTAAATAATAAGAGGTATTTAAATCTTTAAATCCCTTCTAAAAATAATTTCTTCTTCTGCAGATGCTTATTCTATTTGAATTGTAGGTTTTTGCAACTCCTCAGCGCATATCATTTACATTCATTATTTCTTAAAGTAGCATCAAAATCTAGTAAAACTAATTATTTTACGTTTTTGCAGTTAAGGTACCGTATTTCTAAATGAATAATTACACATTGCGTGTCTTCTGCGCGTGCGTAATAAGCATGCGACCGGAAACTCACGCATACAGAACGCAACGTTCCTCGAGAATGCGAGCAGCTGCAGTTGCAAGTGTGACCGCATGTGCGTTAATTTGAATAATTAATAACTAACCTAACCTCGGTCTGGTCTCTCCAACCCTTGCAGAACAAGATTCTCGATTAATCGAATAATCAGAAAGAAAAAAAGGCAGGTGGAAATGACTCGGGAAGTAAATTTAAAAAAATCACGATAGAATCATATCTGGTTAATGGGAATAATTACATAAGATCACGTTATCAATACCAAATGCTTTTCTAATAGAGAAGAGATAAAATATAATAAGAATGAACAACAATTAAAAAATTCTGGGACTTCTTCAATTTAAATTCACTGAAGATTTCTAAATTTTAATAAGTGGCACAATCTTGAAAGTGGTGTAATTTAATCTAGACCTCTAAATCAAGACTTATAGAATAATTGAGAATAATTTCTGTCTGAGAAAAAAGAATAGGTAATGAGTTTTTTCCTGCCTCGTGTTTTTATGACATCATTCCTTCATTCCGAGAAAAAAAATCAAAGGATTTCATATGAGGACTATTACGAAGAGATATAAAGGGTGATTAGTGAGAATTTGAAAAATATTATCTTTAGATCGAGATATCTTTTTTCTGATTAATCAAAATAACTTTTCAGCCACGACCATTATGTTTTGAAATACTACATACTCTGAATCTCATAAATATTTTTATTTCCTCCGTGAAAAATTTACGTTAAACGAAATCTTCTTGATAAAAAAACAGTTAATCTTCAAAAACAATATTTCTTTTTAAAAAAGTTTAATTTCGTCTACATCCGGTAATATTAAAAAACTATTTCACTTGGTATGTCGCCTCTGAGTCAAACAAAGCTTCATTAAAATGAATCATCGTCATTTATGTCAGCAGTTGTATTGTTCAACGCGTTGTGGGTTCATAAACCGAGAAGTGTACATAGTGGCTATAATATTGCAATTGGCAATTTCTATATCATTTCTATATCAAGAATCTTTGTCTCAATAGTCATTTAAGTTAGTATCCTATTAAAATTCCCATATAAATTTTATTACTGTTACTGAGAATACCTCAATTTGTCCTGCTAATCATAATTGTCAAAAAAAGTACCGCAAAAAAAGTACCGCAAAAAAAGAAGCGGAAAAAATATAATAGGTCATTTTAAATTATTCTACCTTCATATTTCTGCACCAGAGATTCAACAGGATATCCTCGAGGTAAAGATAAAGATTTGGACTCACCTGTAAAAAGAAAAATTACATTTTTTTAGAATTTTTTAGATGAAAATATAGAGTTGAAAATATAGAATTTGTGTAAAAGGATGGAAATGTTTCCATCAAAGTTTGCTCGAAAGTCAAGAGTGTAATGTACAAGCTCGTGTACAAGAGGATATGTAATTGAATGCAGCCACTTCAGTCAATTAAACCAATTTCGAGAATTCGATGGCACTGCATCCTCTTGAAACGACCATTTACAATTTTACAACTCGCTTATTAAACCTAAAAGTATCTCTGATTGGAAGACTAATATCTAGTCGTAGAATTTTTTAATGCACATTCCAAAAATTCTTGATTTCATTTCATAAACATTATAACATTATTATAACTGTATTTTATTTTACCAAGTACCTTTCAGATAGTTTTGTCAAACTATACCCTCAATCATTTTCAAGATACTTGTTTTTAACTAGATCTGATTAAAAACAAGTATCTTGAAAATGCTTGGAGTGATATTTTTAATCAACAATTGTATTTAGCGCGACAAAGATCCACGAGATGGGTAATTTTAAGTACAATTTATGTTGATTTATTTCTGAATGGAAAAAGGATTCCCTCATGAAATACCCATTGAACAGTTAAATGTATACAGGTGCGACTATCGATCGTGGCTGCATGTTCAGCCTCGTGATAACGAAAGGGACCGAATGCGGTCCCTCGTGACAGCAACAAATAACAACGAAAGTCCGGTTGGTGGCGAATGGCAGCTGCATTGTTGTTTATCGCGGATGTTTATTCCCCGGCAATAATTCCAGATGGAAAACGTTCGACACCAGGGGTTCTGTTTTTGTTTTTGATTTTTGTCCGAAACATGACCCCTCTTTATATAGAAAAAAGTTCAGAAAAAAGTGAACTACCCTCATCATTTTGCTGATTAAAGTTCAATGCACTTCCAATCAAACGGAAGGAATAAGCAAGTGAATTTAATTTGCAAAATACCCAATGTGAAATACAACCCATGATGTAAAATTGTTATTTTTAGCTTTTAAGCGTCACATATTTTGTTTCAGTGAAGTGTTTCGAGAATATCATTTCAAAAGAATGAGGAAATGATCTCAACGTCAAGGAAAATCTCATGGCGTATTTTTTTGCAGATTCATCTGTTGGTTCCCAACAATTGTTAAGAAATTTTGCGTAATCCGAGTGAAAGCCAGCTGACTCCTACCAATTTTGCGCCTGGTCTACTTCCCTGTGCATTTACGAATGATACGATCTAAGAGTCAAATATTCACTATTCACTATCCTCAAAAGGTGCGAAATGAGTACAAATTACTCGTCAGCGCGTTACTTCATCGTCGCACTAATTAAAGTGATTGCATACTTTACTAGGAGAATAAAAAACAATGGGATGTGGATTTCAAACAAAGAAACGAAATCTTTGAAGTTCTTGAGAGTGGAAAAAAAACTAGAAAATATGCACTTTAGAAAGTAGAAACTTTTTCTTTTACTTTTTTAATGCTGTCTAAAATTATTTGCAGTTGGGAATAAATGTTATGTGAATTTTCCGATTCAAGAATTTAGTATATCAGATTCCAAAGAAGTAGTCTGGGAATCAAGATATTGATACACTCAGAAAAAAGTTTGGTTGATTCAAAAAAAATTTGGTTGAATCAACCAAATAAATGCATTGCTATAGGGTCAATCAAATGTTTGGTTGATTCAACCAAATTTTTTGGTTAATAAAGTTTGGTTGACTGTACTAAATATTTTGGTTGATCCAACCAAATGTTTTAGTTGATCCAACAAAATATTTTGTTTAATCCAACAAAATTTTTTGTTGATTTAAAAAAAAAGTTTTTTTGATTTCCAATATTCTCTATAACCTATTCAATAATGGAAATGAATACACTTATATAAATAAACATATGTATACACGGAGAAAACTGGATAGTCAAATTTAGGACAGCCATCTAAGATATGTCAACCTGAATATCTAAGATAGTAAAGTCGATTATCCCAATAATGTTCAGATTGTATATACATATTTTCAGGTTAACTATTTTAGAAGGCTGTCCTATAGTTTACATTCCAGATAGTCAGTTTGACTATCCATTTTTCTCCGTGTAATATATATAAATACACTTATTAAATATATATAAATACACTTATATAAATACACTTATAGAAATACACACTGTTAAATAAATACTATTCACTTTTCGAGCCGTAAACCAGCATACGCGTCATACGCGTCGCGTCGGTATGTTTAGTTAGTCAATGAAATTATTTGGTTGAATCAACCAAATCATTTTTTTACACTAACCAAATCATTTTCTAATAAATAATATGTTTCGTTCAACACATTTATTTGGTTGAATCAACCAAACATGCTCAAACAAATAATTACTTTGAATTGACCATATGAAATTGTTGCGTTTTTTCAAAGGAACCAAATGTTTAGTTGCGTTGACCAAATTTTTTAGTTGCAACAAACAAACTAGGTTAAACAAACTGTTTTATTGAATCAACCGAATTTTTTCTCTGAGTGTATTACGGTCTGGAATTGGTAGCAGAAGAGACTATACATAAGTGCATATAAAAATATCTTTGGCCCTAATCCAAGGACCGATCTTTTCGCATAAACATTGGAAATCCATTTCCTTCCTGCAATCGAAAAGAGAAAAATGCAAGGAAAAGGGAAAATCAAACTAGGGACAAGCTACTTGTATCATTTTTGTTTCTTGAGTCACTTTTTATCTTACTTCACGGAAATTCTACTTTTCCAGTGTGAATCATAGACAGCAGACAATCCCTTCTTAGCTATTTATAGTTTACTCTAAATTTAAGTTCAGATACAATTTTTTAACAGAGAGACATAAGATAAAAGTTTTTTTAAAATGATAAAATTTCATGTGAATTAATCAGCTTATTACCGTATAGAATATATTTGTATGTTTCATGAACAGCTTACGTGAACTTGAAACAATTACTGGTTAACGAAAAACAAACATTTCTCTTTTTAAAGTTAGGAATATAAGTCACGGTAAAGTAAACTTAAACGTGCTGCTGCAGATCGAGGGCACGTTAGTTATATTTAGTCTCGAAAAAAGGCTTTTTATTCGAGTCAAGTGCAGACTTATGCTCGAGGTGGCTAACGATCTTACGTAAATGTTTGGTCGACAGGCTCGTCGATCAGAATATGCTCTCACAAAATCAGTACGTCAACTTTACGAAAGTGGCACTCGATATCCGAAGATTTCAATCTCAAGATTAATTATATATAAGCATTAATAACTTAACCCATTAAGATTTTAGTTTAGATATAAATAGTAACTCTTTTGCTGTCACACTCATATTATTTGAAGACTTACTTTCCACTTGACGGCGATTACAGTCGATCTCATCTAAGGAAGCTAGGACGTTACAGGTGTGCCTCTTCCGATTTCCTTTTCTCGATAAAGTGGACACGGTCCTTAATATGGGGGCTAAAGAGTTTAATGGCTTCGTTAATACCGAACAGAACTTAAGAAAGAAATGCTCAAAGCAGTGATCACGATCATTCTAGTCATCGGCATTGGAAAAAGAAAGTTTCGATTGAAGCTTTTTGTCCATTGGCTTTTCAAATGCAAATTAAACTGAATGATCTATGGCATTGTGTAAGCAATAAGAAGCGCATCAAAATCCACTCAGAAAAGGCAGGAAGCGCGGATAAGGAAAAATGGGATGATATCAAAAACTATAAATATCGATCATCATAAAGAACTGCAATCATCATTACCATTAATTACTTTTTTATCAGTTATGTTCTACTTTAATCGTATACCTTGCATATTAATGAAATTTTATGTGTCGATGGAGATGCGGTTTAGTAATAATTTTCTACTTTATGTCCGAGAATTTTTCTAATACTGAGAATCTCTATCGCTATCAAAGTTGGAGATAAAAATCCCGAAATGCGGAAACGCGTGCGTGTACACAGAAAAGTAGAGGCATGATCACAAGAACATCATTGCACGAGGGACCTGAACTCTCGGGTCCATTCATCTCGTTTCTCACATACGAAGACATGTTCAGTGCGAATGTGCGTGTCCCAGTTTGATTGTCAATCAAGCTTCGTAAACTGGTCTACTTTCTACAGTCTCTACACAAACAACAAATCGCAGCAAGCCATATATTGACACTGTGCAATCTCTTCTCGCAGTTTGGCCCATTTAACTGATGTTCCCTTTATGCGGAAACTTGACAAGCTTATAATAATGTCAATGGATCACTTTTCATCACATATATTAACTCTGTTAATATATGTGAACGAGAATGTTAAACTTTTATGACGTCTTTAAAGGATAATATCATGAAAGTATACAAATTATGCACATGCATTTATGCAACATATAAGTTTTGAAGCGTATGAGTCTAAACGATATGTAAATTCGGTATAAACTCTATAGTTTCTGCACAATCTTTTTCACTTGGAACGTGAATGAATGCAAAGTTTCCTTATCAGGAAAATTTACGAGCGATTCGAAGATGCCTCAAAGCAAAGTTCGACGACGCAGCGAAATCTATTTCCTGCAAGATAAAAGGTTTCCCTACCGTTAAAGAAGGATGAGTCATACGAGCGTAGGTGGAGCAAGATGGACCTAGCCTATCTTTGCGTGATAACACACGAGCAACGAGGTGGGAACTTCATATTTATGATGCATTTGAAAGTCAGGTGAACGACACAAGAGTGCATATTCTACCCACTATAACTTATATTACTATGGATAATGCATAAAGCATTAGTCCTTTCATTTTCGACGTTCCATAATGTAGGTATATATTTTTCATTGATCATTAGGTCGAGTTGTCTCGCTAATAATGGCTGCAATTTACTCGAAGCAAATACATAAATAAATTCAAGTCAATGAAACTTAGCTAATAATTTAGTGTTTTCGGAGGTAAATAATTCTCAACAGTCAGAGTATGGATCCAAATTGGATAGCTTCAATTGGAAGAATCTATCTCAAGGGATAAATTTAAGCGATGGTAATCGAAGCGCAGAAGCAAAAGAGGTCACATTACCCATGAGTATACCGTGTCACATTTGCAACCATTGTCTTCTTGTGTTACTAAAGTACGAAGAGCCCATGCGTGCCTACTCTATGAAAGGGAAGGTGGTGATATTGTGGAACCTGATAGCCCTCTCTAGACGATTACAACGCAATGTCTCTGAAAACCGAGCTCTCGGCCCTCCATAGCCTACACATATACAGAAGTTTAATTTAACTCCCTGTATTTCGAAACAGAACATAGAACATTCACCTTTACTCCAAAAGTATCAAATTTTCAATCCTGGTGACAAAAAATTCTAATGAGTCTTATTTTCCATTTATAGATTTTGATTCATTCTATTTAAAGAAAAATTGAGTCAGGAAAATTGAAATTCGACGCTGAGTGGATTCGGGATTAGAATTAAGAAAGGCGCTGACTTTTAATTAAACCTTTGCACGTTTCCATTAAAATCGCTGTGGTACTTAAAGGATCGCAAGTATCATCCGTTCTACTTTTAATTCCAGTCTTCTTTTCTCGTCAACTTCCACCCCCTTCTGTCTTTTTATTCCCAGAGGTTCATCCTTTAATTTCAATTCCTTGTCTTTCAATCCTCTCATATAATTAATTCACGTTCTCAAGGAGTTCTCTTCAAACATAGTAATTTCAATTTTCTTTCTTTGAATTTTTCATTACCGTAAAATTGGATCTATGGGTATAAGTCAAGTTTTCAGAGATTCGTCTATTTGATTCATTTAAATAAAATCGTGTTAGACAATTTAAAAAATGCCTGCTATTCATTATTAAAGGCTATTTGATCGATCTGGAATGTGAATTATAATTATAGTTAGTGTAAATTAAAATAATTGTATTTGAATAAAAAATTATTCAACTCTTACATTATCTTATATTATTTTACTCTATTATTCATGTACTTTTTCAAAACACTTGATTGTGAACTAATGATAAAAATATAAAAATAGATAAAGTTGCTTTTATAAATAAAAGATATGCAGTTCGTTATGAATCATCAGTTAAATTTGTTAGTTATGCCTCAGAAAGTTACAAAGAAAAACGTATCGAACTAGGAGCCGAAAATAATTTTCTAAAACCAAGTGGACGCAATATAAGCAAATAATTTAATAATTATGCCTGTATCTTTCAATTTTTGGGACCTTTAGTATTTATAAACTCACAAACACTCTCTTGGGATTCATTATCCGTGCCACTTGAATCCAAATGTTTTTTCTTTTTCCGCCTTACTATCGAGTTCCATACTCTTCGATGGCTCATCTTCTTGTCCTTGAGTACAAGATATTAATTACGTGAGCGTGATTAGAAGCTAATTGGTCGTCAAGGTAATTGTTTCTTTGTGTAACCATCAATGTCACTCGCGATTTATTATACAATTCTTCGACACAATTTCCACCACCTTTTTTGATATCCTCTTTCCATTCAAGACGAAGCACTAAAGAAGATATTTTTCTAAAAACAAATCTTCCTTTCAATCTTCTCATAAACGTTTTATATCTTCTGTAACATTTGTTCAGATAACATATTAATAAGAAACTCTTGAAATATGCACTCAAGGTCAGGCATGATGGAAGAATGTATAATTAATTAAAAAACAGCCGATATACCGCACTCAACATTCGTTATCACTTGTTTGACTTTTAAAGTTGCCAAGTTTGTTCGACCCATTAATCTTCATTTTTCATTGCCACCTTCACTTCTATTTGAAAATCGTTTTTATCATTTTTATCACTCCACAAACTTCACACTCAGTTGTTGACATTGTTACTCAAATTCACAACCCACTACTTGAAATATCTTCAATAATTCGATTTCAGTGAGGAAAAATTGAGTGTAAAATAACTCTTCATGACAGATCGCGACCGTTTTGAGCACACATGAAAGCATTTATATCCGTCGAATCGTGAGACAATGAATTTATCACATCCGGCGCCGAGCAGACTCTGGATGAGAAGACAACCAATTCTATTGCAAGCTTCATTCTTAATGACGACGTTCTATCTTTATTTTCTTCAAAAATGATCGACGCAGTGCGCATGGGTCAGAGAAAACGATAATAATAAACTACTGATTCACGGACCATTGACGAATCAAACAAATGAGGAAAAATATTGTAAATCGTATCATCGTCACCGATAGACTGGCAGTCGATGTGAATGACGAAGAGCTGCCTCTTAAGTCGGAGGATGTAGTTCCCGGTTATGATAACAAGCTATAGTCGCACTCAGGAAGTTGTGTACTCAAGAAATAAACTCTTTTTGAAACACGCATGTCTTTAATCTGATCGCGGGCTTTCTGAATTAAATAATTCGATCCCATTAAAAAATTCATGCTAAGTGAAGACAATTTCGAATTGGTGATTTAATGACCTATTGGTGATGAATGTTTTAATCATTGGAGCTTCATTAGTAAGATTGCGAATTCTCTTTCGTTTTGTTTATGTAGAAAATAATTATTTCGTCCCCTGGTCGGTTGTCTTTATGAAGTCAAGCTAAGCACGTAGTAGTGAGGCCTTGAAATTACGTTTCACGCACTTTTCGTGCTGTGGCACTTAATCACGCCCCCTACGAACTGTAAACGCTCAAAGCAATTTCACTTGCCAGACACGCGTCACCAAACTCATTAAACCAGCCTTTAACGGATTTAAAACATTAGATTTATTCAAAAAAAATAGTTTACTTTTTCAGACAAAATAATCTAGTAATTTAAAATGATTCTGTTATTCGATATATTTTCCGATATTCCTACAATTGCAGGGGGATATATTTCCAATCTTGTTTAAGTATGGGGAACATATAAACGTGCAATATTGCACGTTCAGGTCCACGTTTGTAAGAAGAGAAGAGGAGGAAGTGAAGTAGTTAAGGAGCATCGCACATTTCAGATCGTACGGGATAGGAGAGTTCTTCCGGTGAGGGCGTATCCGGTTCTTGGAACAATGGGGATAACCGTACGAGAAAAAGCTTTTGCCGAGTCCATTGTCTCAATTTGAACAAAAATTGATTAAAAAAAAGTCTAAGAGGTTATCAAAATATTGTTTAGATAAAGAAAAACATTGCTTTTACTGATATAGTCAATATTTCTACTAAAATAGCAAATATTTATCCTTACTCAGCTGATTTTCAAGAGATAGAAGAGCGAAATTCATTCTTTTAATCATTTTTTTAAATACTGGAAATATAACTTATAAGCCTTTATCTCATTGTTATAAAATCTGAATGAATTGAAAATTTAATGATCAAGGAGAGAGGAATGCTCATTCTTGGCACTTTCACTTTTGAGTGGGTGATGATAGTTTATAAAATGCAAATCCTCACTACGATTGCGTAGGTTTGCAAAGTTTGCGGTACACAGAATTTAACCCATCCAAATATGTATATATACGTATACCTTATATACAAATAGAATATTATAAAAATGTGGTATAATGTAATGATCGCAAATGTGCTTCTGTGACGACAAGAAAAGTGCCAAGGTGTCACCTCTCTCCAACGAAGCGTAAACTGGAGCGAGATAATTGACTTTCGCAGATAAACCTAAGCACCATATCCTTTAACTGATACCAGTATTCTTCGGTTGAAGGATGAGTCGTGGAAAATTTACATATTTTGAAAAAAGAAGGCAAGAATATTTTCTTTAAATTGCCACTGGTTAAGTTCAACAACATAGAATTATCATCTGATAGACTGTGTTGCTTCCTCCAAGGAAATTATTACGATCTTTATCTTTAAATTACAGAATGAGAATGTCCTATATTCATGAAAATTGAAAATAGAGTGCCCTTATTATGTAAACAATATTATGTAGAATATTTCTAATATGAACGAATATCCAAAGAACATAACACAAAGTACATATTCCCAGTCTTGCGGAATTAGGTTACGTTTATGTCGCAACAAGGTAAAATACTCGATTGCTTGTTCAGGCGAGAAGAGGTTCCGCGCCTCATTTTTGAGTAATAATAGAAGCGACAGGGTTGAAGGAATTCAGGGCGAAGAGGATGAAAGTGGAGTATCATATTCTCGATATATTCAATCGTTTTTCAACTTTTCTCGCTACCCGATAAACTAGAAAAACCCTCTGAATTTTATTTGAAAGAATTATTAGAGGACAAATATTATTTAAAAGAGAAATTCAATGTACCATAATTGATGTATATTGTAAAAAATATATATTTTTAGTAAATTAGTATTAGAATTATCTTTATATAAAACAGATGGATTCAACTTCATTTGTTTGATCATTACTAACATTTATGATAAAGACTTTGCTTGATTAACCAATTGATTTAGGTAGTAGAAGTTTACCTAAAATCTGAGTGATTACTGAGTTCTTAGAATTATATTATAATATTATAATATTATAATTATTTCTAGAGTAGAACTTTTTGAAGCCTTATTACTTGATGCTTTAAAATTAAAAAAAAAAGTTGAATGCATTCAAATTTCAAACATTGGCAGTTGAAAATAGTTTAATTTTACTTTCCGCTTTTAATTTATAAAATAGAATTGTTAAATTTGAAATTACTTCTTGTAAAATTTTCACAAATAATGATATAAAAGGCTGTCAATTTTTCAGAATATTCTGTACATTTCCTTTTTATAAAAAGCATTTGAAAAACAAATTTTGAAATATTGAAATAAACAATTCAATTTTAAGACCTGAGTCTCCATCTAGTTCTGTTAGCTCAGACAGAAAATGACTGTTGGTCGGTTTTGTAGAAACCTTCAGTTAATATAGAGAACACATTGTAGGTAAAGCAGATTTCTTTAATGATATTAGTTACTTCAGTAACACGGCAGGTGAACTTTACCGGCTTCAATTGAGATAAGATTCTTATCTGATAAAAACTGTATTTAGATGTTATTAATACAAAATTTATAACAAAAAAAAATAAAGTAGGAAATAAACTACTGTGCAATCCTCTGGAATATTTTAATTTATAGTTTATAAAATTCTTTCAAAAAGATCACAACCAATTATCAATTATTTGCAACGTTTTAATGACAATTTAGAATTAAAATGATCTCTGTAAAATTGCTTCAAGTCATTCAAAAATAAAGGAAATGATAATTCGCATTTGAATTTCGGTCATCAACGGAGATTCTATTATCAACCGAGGGATTAAATAAAATTGCAAAAGCTGAATATTGAAATGAATTGCGTCTGGTCTTTTTTCTTTCCAAAGAATACATTTTCCTGAATTTTCTCTTATTCACATCGAGAATAAAGCTCCTTTGTATTAAAATCATTTCCCAGCGAATTATTTTAATGTAAGTTCAACCTTTCATCCTCAGCATTTCCCTTTCTCAATTTCTTGCTACTTTCTTGCCGGTTCGCGAAAGTTTCTTTTGCTACGACAACCCTCGGTTGGCAATTGACCCGATGCAAACAATAACTGCTCGTTAAGAGGGTGCCCTGCTTTGTTGACATCAGCCTCAACAGCGACAGTTAAAAATTAAAATAGAGTTACATTTAACGTCTAGTTGACACCCGCAATTCTCTCTTTCTTCTGAAATTCACTTCTTTAGACAGCGAGCGACGTAATTAAAGAGCGAAGAAAGAATGATGATCCGTGCTTTAATTATTCATGGAATTAATTCCTACAAGAAAACTTTCAGTATGCATTTTAGGCCCAAGCTCCATGAAAAATGGAAATTAATTACGTGATGAATAATTAATAACTCATTATCCCATGTATTAAATTACCCAGAATCAGTTTTTAGAATCAAAGACCATTACAAATTGTAAAAATTGGCTTTTTGTTAGTGTGACTATGGAGTGTCAAAATAATGACACCTATTTTAGTTAAATCATAAAAAGCTGCCGTGAGAATTTTGTAAATTAAAGTGCATGTTAAAACTAACACTTCCATAGGGTGTAAAATTCTATCATAAAAGACAAGTTGCGATTAAATCGAAACTGCTTCTGTAAACTCGAAGTATCAAAGTGAGTCACAACAGACGAAGCCAGTATTCTGGTTTCGTCTATTGGTTGGACTTCTATTTATTTCTAGGATCAATATGTAGTGAATCTTTTGAATTCTTTGAAATATTTACAACTATCCTAAAATCTTTTGAAATTTTTTGAAGTATTTTTGAACTTTAAAATTATAAAATCAATTCGAGACTTCCAGTTCATACAGGCCATTTTTTATGATAGGATTCTTTTTGAGGCTAAAATGATATTACTGAAGATTATGATATTTTACGACAAAAGTTTTAAAAATTATAAGCATAAATGATTGGCAAAGGCCAATTCGATTTTTAGTGGCTTTAAAAAAGAGCTGAAATAAATCTGTGTATGAGTATATACAATACGTCAATCACTTTATAGAAAATTGTAGATTTTCTGGAAAAGATTTTCCAGTACATTTTGGAAAATTATACTATTACTCATATACAGATAAAATCATATATTGCGAAAATGGAGAACGATTTTCTGTAAAAACTTACCTATTGGAGATGCGGTGTTGGCTTCGCGAAGGCTGACAGTTTCCGGTTCGATCGAGGCTTCATCTTCTTCTATCAAAGGTGGTGGAGGTGCCAAAGGTCGGGTTTCGTAACCCCAATGCTGACGGAAAGCTCGAGCACCCCCGTCAAGTCGAATACGAGGCAGCTCAACAAACATGGCATCACCGAGCTAAAATCAAAAGAAAAAATAATAATTAGCTTTCGAAAGATCCATTTTTGGGTGAATTTGTATGAATTGAAAGCATAACATGCTTCAGGGACAACATGCAAGTAGGTAACAAATGAAAAAAGCATATTTTTCATCTTAAAGTGAAATGCTTTTATCCAAAATATGAGTGCAATATATTTATACTAGAGATTCAGATTGGCTTTTAGTACTCTTGATTCGAAGTTCAGACAAATAGAATACAATGTAAATTACAGATAGCGAAGTTCACATTCCAGATTCATTGTACTTGAAGGAGAATGACACTCACGTAACCCCGAATGATGTCCATCTTAATCAAAGTCGATTTCACTCTTTGCCCCAAGTTCAACTCCTACCTTCTCATTTATTGCTTATTTGCACACGAAACATCAATAAATTCTCCAATCACTTTATCTTTATTTAAACTTATTAAAATGTACGAAAATATCTTTAGATGAATTTCGAAGCTAATCAACCAAACTGAGTATATTAAGAATTATTGTTGAAAGTATTATTGAGAATTGTCCCTACTTTCAAATTTCAACTTTTCTAGTGTCACATATTTTTAATATACACATCTTAGGTACAGTAACGTAACTTTCGCATGTCGAGAATTAAAGTCTCTAGTTACTGTAAACTTGGAAGTGAATTACAACAAAACTTACTGATAGTAGAAATGGATTCAGAAACTTTGTTACCTGTAACGAGCTACTCGCTAACAGAAAATTACATTTAAATCTCAAATACATCTAGTAGCTACGTCGTAAATTAGTTTCGCAAGCAGAATTTCCGTCTTGAATAGAATTTGAAAACAGTTCAAAATGAATTAATCTTGACATATTAAAAAACAGATAAAAAACATATTGAAAAAATGTCAGTGTCTCCATTCATATAGAAAAAATTCGGTTATTTGTACAAAAATTTCGGTACAAATAGCCGACCCCATCCGTGATATTTGTACCAAAAAAATCCAGTTTTTCATGTGGAAAATGAAAAATCTGACTCATTCTTCTTCTTGAAAAATAATTAATTCCAGACGAAGTTACAACAAAATTCATTATCAAGATTCCAGCACAAAATTTATGTTAACGATGCACATACTTAAGGAACAAACTTCGCGAATGGGACGAAGGCGTCCTGACGGCTAAACGTCGTAAACCGCGGGTCATGAAGAACTGAAAGAGTGTCTCTGGTTTCTCTCAAAATATCGTAGATTGACCTGTCGACACGCTGACGTCACTAATTAGAGCTCGTTGAAGAGCGAAGAGCCGGCAAATAAAATCCGAGATGAACAAGAGAGATGGAAAGACAAGGGCAACCCGACCTATTAATTTCGGGTCGTATACATATGAAAACGCAAAAGTAATTGTATAAGTGTAAATTCCACTCGCCTATTCTCCATATAATGCTTCAAATGCCCTACAGCAAGTTCTAGTATTGAGAATGAAGAAGAGAATAAATAAAAGAGAGAATAAATAAAAGACAGAATAAATAAAAGAATGTGAATAAAACGAGATTATAGATTATTCCCATGAGCAGAAGGTGGAAAGGATTCGAATCAATTTCGAGAGATAATCACATAAATTGTGCTTCGTGTGTAACCGTTAACGTAACTGTTTGTGGGTGAACTTATGAAGTGGAATCTGATCGTCTCCACACATATGCAGTGAAAGTATTGATGAGATGTAAGCTTTGATTGAGAGTAACGGATTCAAGGAAGCAGAGAATATCAAAAATATTGATAGTTTAAATCATGTATGGAAATTGTTTCAAAAACTGCGGAATTTAATCAAAGAACTGAAGATATTGTATTATTAAAATGTCTATGACAATTTTAGACCGAATCCTTAAGTATCAGAAGCGACTTTTAGAGATCAGTGGCGGAAGAATAATGCAGAAGTTAATTGTACTGAAATTGCAGTTATCTTCATCACACTTTGTATATAAAATAAATTTTAATTAAGCAGTGCAGTTTTACAACTTTCAAACCACATTCAACTAAAGAGGAGCCACTCAGAGAATACTTTTTTCAAGAGTAAAGTTTGCTTATAAAAGGAGAAAGCAAGTGACAATTGCCCTCCGAGACTGGCAATTAGAGACGATATATCGAGATTAAATGACTACAGAAGCAGTAACAGCAGGAGCGAGCAACCTGCAGATGCAGTTAATGTGTTAACGCAATTATTATTGTGCCGCAAACAAATGTGTCCAATTAGGCAAAGCGAGGAGTCCAACTCCAACTCGAAACCAATTGCAATTACAATTATTCTATTATTTGGGAAAAAGACTTCATAATATAATAGAATAGAAGAATACCTAAATAATTGATCAAATAATGTGCAATGAAATTACTAAACAGCTAATTCAGTTTTCATTTACGAATAGGAAGATGAATTTTTTTGAATAAAAGGAGAATTAAGGCGGTAGGAAAAAAGGGTGAAACTGGGAATGAATTCAGGAAATAAAACTACATCTTGCATAATGCAGAGGTTGTAAAAAGCTTCTCGTGAAATGCGATGCGGGTTACGGGTTACAGGTTACACAGGACAATCGTCGAAGACAAACCGGAGAATTGCATTATAGCACTAAGAAGGGTGGAAATGGAAAGGTTGGGGAAGTGACTTCGGGTTTGAGAAAGCAGGAAATCCAGGATTGCTTCGCGACAGAGCGCCGCGACGTTGGTACAAGAAGACGTCGAGAGACTGAGAAATTACGTAGTGTCGACAATATCGAGTTTCGTCGTATACAAAGTAGGCTGGAAAGCAGACAATGAAACTAAGGGATGGAGGCAAAAAGCATGAAAGGATGAAAGCATGGGGGTGAGAAAGACCTTGTGTCTTTGGATCAGCGAAGTAATTACAACGAACAACACTTATACAGCCAGCATAAGCTGCTTGTCATTTCTCGTTTCTGCCATCTGAGCATTAATTTTGAATTGCACAAAAGCGCCAATTAAATGGAGTTGATTACATTATTTAATCTCTAGAGTTGTTGTACATGAGTTGTTTCAAAAGAGCAAAAACATACAGGAAAGAGACAAATACCATAAAAGACATTCAACGAGTATTAGGAAAACTAACTAAAAAACTAATCAATAGAAAGAAATAATGAATAGAAAGAAATGTTAAGCTATCTGCATGCGAGAACACATCAAAGACGAGAAGTCAAGACAAAAATTTGTTAAGAAAGTGAAACAGATGAGATGAGAAACAAACCTTGCTGTGAGACTTGAATAAACAGGCGGTCCCGGCAAATAGCTGCGTCCAGGAAGAAAGATATAATTATTGGCGTGCGAATACTTGTTAAATATAAAAAAAACATCAAATTTAAAAAACCAATTACAAGTTATTAAATATTTCAAAAAGTGTACAAAAAGTGTGAATAGTTCTACCAGAAACCTATTTAATATTAGGAGTAATTGTTAATAATAATATACTGTTAAAAGGATGAACTTTAATTATATTAGAATATATGTAACCATAGCCTTAATGAATTAATTAACAATTGTTGAAGATATGCCTTCGTAGGTGGAAAAACTTTTTGAGCTGTTGAAGTAAACTTGTAGTTTCACAAGGGAAATTGGCAAACTCATACGATCTTGCAAACACGTGTAGTGCCTCTGAGGTTTGAAGCGAAACATAATTAATCGACCACTGATGAGTGTAATTAATATTCTGGTCTTAGTAAATTAATTGAGGCAAGTGTATATAATTATTACGGTCATTCTGGCTCATACTGCATACAGTCGCCTTAGGCACTTTATGCATATGTATAGTGACTAACCAAAATGACTGTTATTAATGTTTCAAAGGATCGAAAATTAAGACCAAAGAAATATGAACTTAGCACATAACAAGAAAAGGTGAAAAGATAAAAATAATTGATAATTATTTCTAAAAAAAAAGTGTTCTCTCTTTAACTGAACGAATTTTTAAAGCATATTCCATTGTGTAAGACAACCGGAAGTCCTTCGGGTTCTTCACCCTTTCCTTTTTCCTGTCTCTCTTCTTCCGACTTTCTTTTCCCGTCGATGTCGTTGAGCACGTTATTCGTTCGGAAAAGTTTTTCAATTAGTCGACGTCAGAAGGGAGTGGCTGAGGAAAACGAAGCTAGAGAATGCGGCTCGATCTTGCCCCATTATCTAAAGCGTGGAACGTTGGGGGAGGTTAAGAAACCGACCAACTGAAGGTGGGGATAAATAAGGGCTGCTTCTTCCGGAAATTGAATCGATCCAAGTTATCGGTAGATCGATTATCTTCAGACTCAGTGCCAATGAAGAGAATGATTCTACGCAGCCTTCCTGCAAATTCCATCGGACGTGATCGTGCGGATCGAGGATCAATAACAATCCTTCTATTCCAAGAATTGATACGCTTTTTACCTTTGATCCGCTGAATCTTGCTTCCTTACAAATTGATCGCCTTTTCTCTAGAGCACGTCTCAGAAAAATAAATACAACCGCAAAAACTTAAGTTTCGCTTCGATAAAAATTCTACGGTGGTGCGAAGAATCAAGGAAAAGACGCAGTCTTTTGTTCAAACTACTCTCTAAATCCGAATACACTTTAGATTTGACTAATTTCGATTTATTCGCCTATATATCTTTGTCATTTATACCATCAGACGAAAGTTCGAAGGAATTTCATGGACTAATGAGAGTCCTCGCTGTTTTTCAGCAAAGGAACAGAGACGTCCTTGTATTCCAGACTTGTTTGGAAATCCTCTTGCCCGACTCTGGGCGAATTATATGAATTTATAAGAGAGGCGTTGAAGCGTAAAGGCAGAGGCGTGCGATGCACTGTAAGAGACTAGTTGAAAGGGTTCGCGCCTTTCGCAAGCTCGAAAGCTCGAAAGCTTTTGGCCAGGAGAGAATTTATAACGAGGGGTCCACTTCTCGAGGATCTTCCTGATTCCCCAACTTTTGTCCCCTTCATTTCTATAATTTATCAGTTTCACATTATGCTTTAAAAAACTCAAGCAAATATGTAATGACCCTAACTTCTTGTTCCTTAAATGTTCCTAAAACTATAAAGCATACGACACTCTTTAAATTGAATCTCAACATGTAATTTCATCACCATTATCTCCCATAAAATCAAAGAAGCAAAAACTCTTGAAAGAAAAGCACACCGAGAAAAATATTTTCTTCGTTTAAGAGGATTCCTCTTATTCCGATGCAAGTTTTCCTCTACAATACGGTATATAAAGTTTTCCTCTTAATTTTAGAGGATTATTCTCTTCTAGAAAGTATTCCTCTCAAATAAAGAAGAATCCTATTAAAAGTAGAGGAAAATAATCTAATTTACAGAGGAATATGCTCATTTTTGAGAGGATTCTATAAAAGGAATTTTCCTCTTAAACGAAGAAACTATTTTTCTCGGTGCATGTAAAAGAGAAATGTTCTTCTTATCACTTATAGCTCCGTCACATTATTTTAAGTTCAATGTGCACCGAATGTCTCCAGTTTGCGGAGACATAATGCAGCCGCACCTGTTTCTACCCATAACCAAGATCGGAAACTGCCGGCTCGTGTTGGTTCCTAATCAAGTCAATAAAGATGCTCGTTTATAGCGCTCGTCCAGCTGGAAAGATAGGGTCCAGCTCTCGGTACAAAGACAAAGTCGATAGGAAGGACATAAAGGAAGAAAACTAAAGCTAAAGCGGATAAAGATGAAAAGCATAGTGGAAGCATGGGAAGGAGGAAGGTATGGGGAATAAAGGGAAGAAGAAGAAATGTCCGGTATCGACAATAATGGACTCGTAGCTGATGTTCCTTCGACTCTGTAATGCTTCTCTGTTTATCCTTACCCTTCCTCAGAATTCAAGGGCTAATATAAATGCACCCCTAGCTCTCACGTCTGTATTCTACCCCTGCACTCAACCTCTTTCCTTTCAACGAGCCGCGAAGTAAAACCTTGGTCTTCTTATTTACGCCGGACTTTTTCTTGTAATCGGTATCGTACTCTTTCGTATGCAAATTGAGGCAAGTCGCTCTTTTCAGTATTTCGAGATACATTTTATATTTCTAAATATCTCTCTTGATAAAAGAAGTAGGAAATTTTTAAGCTTTATTTTAAATTGTTTATTCTTGAAACCCACTGAAAGTTTCTTTTTTGTATATGAAACTATAAACCGAATTGAATTGGTCATTGATAGAGTTTTTTAATGATTTTTGCTGGGTGGCCACAAGATTCAATTTTTCAATTTTCCTGACATTTCCCTGACTTTCAGACAAATTTCCCTGACAGAAATCTCTTAAAATTTATTGAAATTTCTTGAAATTCCTGAAACATCTTCAAATTCGATGAAATCCCTTCAAATTTGTTAATATTTCATGAAATCTCTTCAATTATCTCTAGTCTTTTTAAAATTAATCAAAATCATTTGAAAAATTTTTAATTCGACGAAAAACTTTAAAATCTTTTAAAATTCCTAAAAATATCTTAAAATTTCGTGTAATCCTTCAAAATTCCATAAAATATTTTCAGAATCTCTTGAAATATTTTGAAATTCCACGAGGAACTTAAAAATCCCTTAAAATGCATCAAAATTTTTTTAAATTCTTACAAGCCTTTTAAAATCCTTTTAAATTCCACGAGAATATTTATAATCCCTTAAAGTACGTAAAAACCTTCAAAAAATTTTTGAAAACTTTTCAAAATTGCCTAAAATTCCATGAGAAACATTATAATTCTAATGTTAAGAGATTAATCTCTTAAAATCACTTTGAAAAATCAAAATTACTTAAAATTTTTACAAGTTTTTTAAAAATCCTTTAAAATTTCTCAAGGAACTTTAAAATTCCTTTAAATTATTTGAATTCCCTAAACTTCTTTAAAAATCTCTTAATATTTCATGAAGTCCTTTAAAAGTTCTACTAAATCTTTTATATATTAAACAAATCTCTTCTAATCAATATAAATTCCTAGAAACCCCTTAAAATCTTCTAAAATTATTGAAAAAATCTCTTAAAATCATTATAAATCCAATGAATATCAAAGAATGCCAAAAGAATGCCTGGAAATTTTTTAAATGACTTGAAATCATTAGAAACCTAGAGAATCTCAAAGAATACCTGGAAATTATTTATATAAAAGTTATATATGTAATACCACAAAGCTAAAATAACATAAATGTCAATTTCTATTTTCCCTCACAACTACTCGCATTTCCCTGACTTCTCTTAGATGTGGCCACCCTGTTTTTGTGCACTAAAAAAACATTTTTCCATCGTAAAATGTCACTGTACAGCTTGGATTTTCATTAAGGCTGGACCCTTTTATAATCTTGAAAAAAGATTTCAAGACTTTCCTCTTTTTGCAAGACATCTTCGTACGTGTTGAGAAATGCGTGCCGATCTTCTAGTCTCAAGCTCCACCTAATATACCGGGCAAGAAAACTCGTCTTTCCATGAAAAAAAAAGGTAATAAAGAAGAAAGAGAGAAAAAGAGAAAGAATTCAGAAGAAGACAAACTTTCAACCCATTTCTCTTTTTCATGTACAATATGTGGAACGTAAACCCTGCGCCGTATTTTAATCTTCATATATAACAAGAAAATGTCAAGTCCAGTTTCTAATAATTCTTTATGAAGCGGACTTTAACATATTTTTCAGATCCAAAATTCTAATCTTCTTTCTACCTTTCATTTCCTGACTCTGGTTTGTACTTTTATGAGATAAGAGGCCAATTTTCATATGCATATTATGTTTATATAGATTCAGGTGAAATTTTACTTATTTTTACATAACAACCCTGTTTCGCATGATAAGATGAGTTTGCAGTTTATATTTGCAAACAGAGTGGGTAAAAAAGGGGAGAATGTCAAGGAGAGATAATCGTATATATTCATTCATCTCACATGTTGGTTCAGAGTCAGCAGGTAGGACCGGAAGAAGAGAAAGACTGGACATAAAAGAGAAGAAGAGAGACGCACAATTTAATATCTCGTTTCATCCATCCTGCGACATTTACAGGATAAAGGGGGTGGAGAAAAAGGTCGCATTTAACTTTGAGCATACGTGCCGAGTTTGCACGCTTAAAAACGCTTTAAGTCAAGGGTTGCAAATTCTAGAATAGAGTAAAATAGAAAATAAGGTAAAACTGGTAGATATACATTGCACATTTTTAATTGTGAACAATATGAAATTGAGTATTGGACGTCACAACTAAAACATCGAAAAAAGGATTGAGATTGGAAATAAAACGACTTTATAGAAGTAAAATTTATGTGACTATCTAAATCAACCTTTTACGGTTTGTAAACAAGGTTCTGTAAGTTTTAAAGTGTAAAAGGGGCCGGAAAAAGTTTCTTTTTGGTGCCCCGAGTCTTGTATCCCAAAGGATTTCAGGCTGAAAGTGGAAAGCTGCAAGCTGTGAGAAGAAGGGGATGAAAGTAAATCCTGAGAGAACCAAGATAAATCCTGATCGATCGGTAAAGCAGAGGGTGAGAAAGTGTGAAAAGGGAGGAGGAAGAAAAGGCTATAAGAAGTTCCTCGAATGCATCGTAGAGGAAGCCATTAACCAAGGCGAGGGTGGAAGGTTATGTCCTTCCTTAAAAACACCTTCTGCATGTTTCATCCGCAAATTAAACTCCATTTTCTTCGTCAGAAAACTGTTCAAGAAAAATTGCACCATAAAAAGAAAATTTAGAAACCTAGACGAAAAATTGACTAAGATCAATCCCATTGATCTTAATAAAAAATTATCCCTTTAAATTTAAGCATTTTAGCATGAAGGTGTCATATTCTGCAGAAGTCTGAGTTATAATATGTACCATATAAGTATGGAGTGTACTATAGCGAACTTCGAAACCTATAACTTCTATAAACATCGATATGAGAATAATGGGAAGGGATCTCTCGAGATTCCGGTTGATGTTGAGTTTCCTGTGGGAACTTGTGGAATTTAATGGTCCCTCAGTGTAAACTTGCATTTACGAGCCGTTACGAAATTGCAACGAAACTCTAGCTACATAATAAAGTCTATGAAAAAATCCATCTTAATATAACCATAGATATTTAGCGACTCTTAACGTTTCCAATGCGAGAACAACCTCTTAGCGAAGCAAAGAATGTTTACAACCTCGTATAAGCGTGTCTGCGGCTACGCATTTATCGTACAGTTAATTTCCTGTGTGAAAATACTTGCACAAAATTAGAAAATAAAAATCAAATTAAGGTAAATGCGCCAGTAAACGTCACCTTAATCGCAAAATGAAAGATTTTAAATTTTATACATAATACAATTTTAAACACCATTCCAATTTTCGTAAATGATTAAACCCAAAGTATAGTTTAATAAAAAATATAATTTGGGTCGCTTGACACGACATTTAATTAAACTGAATTTATAATATATTCACGATTAAAGTTCGAATGATGCAAATGTGTTAGTTATCGCCAGACACAAAAACTGGCTATTTCAGTAATCGAATCGTTAATTCTATGACAGGATATTTAAATTTAGAAGCTTTAAAAAAATTCAGTTTATATAGACCAAGAGTAACGGGGAAAAAATGAGACCAGCAAAAAAAAGCACGTGTCTGACTCTATAACGAACTTTCTACTTCCTGGGACGGAAATGATGAAGATTTCGGAGATATTCAAAAGAGAACCGGCCATGTTGAAAACCAGAATCCCGGTGTTTCCGGTTTTATGGTAAATTCGCATAACTGTATGCGGGTCCCTGTGAGACTGACTTCAGAAACGGTCGACGACCTGTGAACTTTAGGGCCGTCGAAGGCGCAGCTGATGTATAAGGGAGTAAGTAGAGGTCGATGGGATTATACACGATGCTGAAAAGGGCTCTAGAATCTAGATTCTAGAATGTACTGAGGGCTTTGGTTGGTCTTGATTTAGTAATAACAAGGCTTTACTCATTGCTCAGAGAAACCAGAACTTTAGCTGTTTTAGCAGAAGAGGGAAGACTGGGTCTAATTACAGTCTGCGGTCCCTTTTTCAGTACTCTCGAACCTCTGGAGTAAACACATTAACAGTAAATTATCTGTGAATTGTTACTCAACAATTAAATACATGGTTTCTGTTGTTCACTTTATATGAATAAATAAATGATTGTGCAGATAATATATGTCCCTAAACCTGGAACTACAACATCATTTAATTGAAACGGGGGC